>WAAB01009204.1:32786-45576 GCA_013389865.1 Piaya cayana | reverse complement strand
GCTCCAGAGCCTCAACATCCTTCTTATGGTGAGGGGCCCACAACTGCACACAGGATTCAAGGAGCGGTCTCACCAGTGCCGAATACAGAGGGAGAAGAACCTCCCTGGACCTGCTGGTCACACCGTTTCTGATCCAAGCCAAGATGCCATTGGCCTTCTTGGCCACCTGGGCACACTGCTGGTTCATAACCTCCGCAATTCTGGGAAGTTCAGGGGGGATTCAGAGAAGACACCGAGCTCTCTCCATGAGGAAACAGAATAGGCTACAAAATCGTGTCCTCCAGATAAGCCTGGATGGGGACAAAAGAAACACAGTGTTTTCCCTGCCACTGAGACTAACCCCAGCTATTGGTGCTTCTGGACAACAACACTTTTGGTTGGGCTTCATCAGAAAAAGAAGGAAGAGCAGCTGAAACATTAACACTTCCCTCTCTACCAAGCCAATCAGACAGTCCCCAGCACAGACAAGAGCTGTATTTCCTCTTGCTGGGCCCCTGGGAAACGCTCTCTATGCAGATTTGGTACCAGGCATCAGGATGCTGAATGAAGAGGGACATTTAGAGCAAGCTTGGACACGGGACAAACGATGCTAATGATATATCCATCACCCGACGCTGCATGGACATGGACGTTCCCAGCTAAAACAAACAAATGGTCCAGGCAAGCTGACAGAGTTGTTTAGATTCCACTTGGGATAAATTGCATTGCCCTTTGATCCCGTGATGTTTTTGGCGCCTGTGTTGCTGTCTAGCAGCAGGGTATATTTTCCTATCCTGAGGAGCAAGTGGATGCAGCTGCCAATAGCTGATTTATAGTAGGAAGTGATTCACAGGAAATCGAGCTTTTCACACAGTAAAAATTGCTGTCTTTTCACCTCCGCCATCAGTGATTAGAGCTCTGGGGACTTTGGTTGGGAAGTTCAGCAACGTGTTTTGCGCTTAGCATAAATCGCTCTCTGCCACGACTGACAGAGGATGCTCGCAGTGGGCTGCACCTGTCTCTACATCCTGATGCACGGGCATTGTGACAGCATTTGCATTCAATCCTGCTCCAGGGATTTAAAATTCACATTTCTGTGCTCGCTGCAGCAATGCAGGCTGGGTGCTGGATTTTGATTTCCCCCATTAATTGTGTCATTGCTTGGAATTTGCCTCTCCTGCACAGCTTGTAGCTCAGATTGGGTGTGAGAGCTGCAGGGCCATTGCCCCTGACCATATACTCTCACGAGCAGCTATACAAACATCTTGAGACCGGGCTACAGTGTGCAGGGAACTGCATATATCAGAATCATAGAATAACCTGGTTGGAAGAGACCCACCAGATCATCAAGTCCAACCATTCCTCTCAAACACTAAACCATGTCCCTCAGCACCTCGTCCACCCATGCCTTAAACACCTCCAGAGAAGGTGCAGATGAATGAAAATGCAGTACCCAGATGCGCAAGTGTCAGGCAAGACTGTCTTTTGTCATATATCTGAAGCACGTAGCCTACCAAAGTATTATTATCACTAATAATGGCTCTGGATAGCTAGATGCGATTTAGGAGCTGCTTTACTGCTTGAAGTTTCTGATAACTGCTCCCATCAGCCTCAGAAGCCAACAAAGCACTTGTTTATTGCTGCAAAAACTTGAGACCCCGCACGACATTAGGCAACTCTCTTTGTGCTTCTCAGAGAAGGTTTGGCTCCTGTTGCATCCAGTGTGAGTGCAAAGCTGAGTCAAACAGTGAGGATTTACCGTCAGCGTAATCAGAAATGTGGTGAAAGAGCAAAATGGGATTAAGGCTTGGCTGCTGGCAAGCATATGTCACTTCAATTAATTGTGTGGAAACTTCTGTGCTCAACATAGTGATAAAAATCTAATAAAAAGTGTGAAAATTCAGCTCTGGACCACATGCCTGGCTAGTTAAATATAGAGGTGTGTGTACACAAACACACAACTCCATGCTGTATGTTTATTAGTGTTTATTAATGTTTAGTAATGTTTATTAATATAAATAGAGGTCTTAGTTAAATCCAGTGGGCATCAGGGCTCCCACTCAAAACCTTAGGAAAGACAACTACAGTCCCCCAGCTGCTCTGTGCCTCCCCAGGATCAAGCTCCCGGGGTGAATTTTCAGCCGATCTGACATCTCCATGGGCAGCATTTGTCTCTGTTAACCCACGACCTCGTATGACTCAGATCCACACAGCATCTCCCATGCACAGCACCAGAGCAACAGATCTACTTCTTTCAAATCTTTCTGTGTTTTCCCTTCTGTTTTGTCCCCCAGGCAAAGGCTGCCCCAGGGTGGGTGGCTAAAACCCAGGGAGAAGCTCCAATTGTAGGCAAGATTCCTGAAAACTGCCTTGTAGGTTGGCGGATGATGCCCTGGACTAGTTACAACCCTTATAATACACCAGAGGAGGGACTTGGAGGAGCTTGGAGAAGGCAATGCTCTCTTACCATGAAGAGAAATGTAGGGTAGACAACAACTGTGTCACATCTGCAAATGCACCTTCAGAGGAATGAGACCACAAGCAGAAGTGGCATTTGTAACCACATCCTTGTCGTGTCCTTGACACCACTGAGACGTGGGAACTTAGCCAGCTGGAGAAGCTGCACCATTAATTTCATTTTGCAAATCAATCTTAAGCAAAGTCCCAGTCAGCAGGAGCTGGAGAACCACTACAGCAGTTACAAAGCAGAAAGTGTGGTTCAGTGACACCAGTTGCACAGGCAGACTGGGACACGCATCGGTCCATTACCATTGGTGCAGACCCCAAAAAGCACCCTCTAGATGTGAGGGGAAATGAAATAGTGTAAGCACAGAAAATCAGAGATGGTTTGTTTGTTCTTTTCGCAGAGAAGGCACGGTCTGTCCCTACCTGAAGGCAGCGGAGGCTGTGGGAAGCACCAAGGACTACAATGTGCACTCTACTCTCTATCCTCTAAGCACTTAGTGGTTTGCAGTAATCAAGACAACAGGTCTCTTTCTCTTTTATTTTTGCAAACCACTTTCTTTGTAGTGGACATTTGGTCTTGGGAAACGTTTTTGTAATCATTGCCATAAGCTACATTTATTGGCAGCAGTGGGAAAGATTCAGAACAACTCAGCAAAGCAGGATTATTTCTCCAGCAGAGTAATGACAGGGATTTGAGAAGTCTGGCCCCTGCGCTTTGTCTTTCATCAAGATGAGACCAAAGATCTTTCAGTCCAGGATAAGTCCAGAAGAGAAAATTGCAGTAGAAAGTCTTTTTCGTGTCTTGCAAGAACTGCCTGTGAAAAGGTCTTTTCTCTAGAAATGCTGCTTGGTCTTTCTTTCCTGATCTGTCCCACTCCCACCGACAATATTGTCTTTCAAAACATACAGTATGGTTACTAGATTTTCCTTTATTTTAACTGGAGATTTGATTTCTTTCCCGACTGGGTGGGATGCATTTCATTAATAAATAAAAAGCCCACCGACTTCATTGATCTTCACGACTTTTTAAACAATGTTTTAGTAGGTGGATACAGGCATCCTGTTTTTCCCTCTCTATATCCGACGAGGCCAAAGAAGCAGGAGGATAATCATGTCTTTAGGGCAGAAAAAAAATTATGGATTTTTTTTATAGACTGACACATATTTCTCCTCTGAAATATATGGCAATGTTGCCAGCATGAGGCTAGGATGGGGATAGGAAATGAACAGTCAGCTACTCTTCCAGGACTCTTCTGGCTTTGTTCTGATCAACAGATCTGGGTCCCTTTAGCCTCTTGGGCACAGATCCAGAATTAAAGAGAAGAGAACAACTGCAAAACATAGCCCTGAGGCTCCATCATGACTTTACTGAGCAACAATTCAAGCACTCTAATTGTATTTTACAGCTCTCTTCCGTGACTTTCCTGAAGCACGCAGGCAGACAGTGCTTAGCTTTCATACACACACCTCTCTAGAACGTTCTCAAGACACAATACGTGAGATATTATCTGAGATAAGGTGAACAAAAGTTAGGTGTCTATGTGTGAGGTAGGTGTCTAAACTCCTGATATAGCATCTCAAATACTCCTGGACCTGTTACAGACTGACATATACTAAAATGCTAAAATATAATGTAACGTTGCCAAGTGAGATGAGAATAAGGACGGCAAAGCAGCAACTGGCATCTCCAAATAGTGGAAGAACATCGATGTCGCTATCAAGAATTAAAATCAATTCAAGATAATTAAATAACTGGAGACTGGCAAGCCAAAAATATTTTGTCTCCTATTTTGAGAGATTTTAACTCACATTGCACAAAAGCCCCCTCAGCATTTGGAAGATTGTATGAGACCTTGTATTCCAGCCATAAATCCTTCTGCTGTACCTAAGAGACACGACTCTTGAAGAGGTTAAGTTCTTGGTAAGTGAAGTTCTTAGCAAGCAATCTTTTCCCACTGAGTTGGCCTCTTCAGGTTTCTATTTGTGCTGCTAATGAGGTTCCCACAATCTCCAGGAAACTGGTCTGAGTTCTAATTAAACAAAACTTGAGGAACGATTCTGCCAAAGTAAGCGCTGGATCTGCCCACCCCGTTGACTGAGTCATGCGGGCTGGATACACGCAGACTGGAAATGTAAATCATATATTGACACGGAGAGTTATACTCTCCGGTGAGGGTGCTCTCTACAGCTGCAGCATTTATTAAATCTCTGCCACCATCCAAAAACAACACTCATAACTTGAACAGCCCCCAAAGCCAGAGAGTTCTGGAAGACTCTGGGTTCCTCTGACCTCTTGAACACGGCCCCAGATGTTAAGAAACAGGACCCTGGAAAGTACGGCTCTGGGACTGCATTCAGTCCTTGTATGCATGCACATACATTTCACAGAATCACAGAATCGCAGAATCACCGGGTTGGAAGAGACCCATCGGATCATCGAGTCCAACCATTTACTGCTAACAGAACATCCTCATGGAGCTGCATTATTCCAGAAAAAAAACATGCTGTAGACACGAGGACTGCAAATGCCGGCTTGGTCTTAGGCTCAACATGTCTGCATGGACTTGGCAATTCTTCTTAGTATTTATCATATATATTTAATCATTAATTAAACCATTTTAATTGGTGAGTTCCAAAATATTTTCACTCACTCCAAATCAAAATGCCAAGCTCCCCATTCAACAGAAGTCACAGCTTCACTTCACACTTCAGCCATGAGCATCGCTGTAAGAGAAGTGATTGAAAATCTGAAAACCAGCTTCTGTTCATAGTTTTTCATAGCATTTTATGCCAGGTCCTGATGGGGGCCAGCAATGAGCAGGAGAGTGGAGGAACTCTTAGAGGAGACATGTGGCAGAGACAAGATTAATGTTTGTTCACCCCAGGCCAATACAAACCATCCAGTCTGTGAGCGCCCAGCCACGTGACAGGGTCTGCGGACTCTGGCCAGACAAAGAAGGTTTTCCAGCAGTGCTGTGAGAAACTTCCATAATCTCCAGCCTCTCCATCCAGACTGAGAAGGAGCAATCACAATGCAGCCTGCACAACATAAGGAAAACAGTCTGTGTTTCTATATTAGAGAGAGACGTTTTTACTTGGGCCAACCAAGACCAGTGATGGTAGAAAATATGTTTAGTTTTCTAATTATAACTTTCCATAGAATCATAAAACAATGAAGGCTGGAAAAAACCTTTATGGTCATCAAGTCCACCTGTCAGCCCAACACCACCCTGCCTACTAAACTGTGTCCTGAAGTGCCACAAATACACGCTTTTGCAACACCTCCAGGGTTGATGACGCCACCACTTCCCTGGGCAGCCTGTTTCAATACTTCGCCACTCTTTCACGAAAGAAATTTTTCTTAATATCCAAGCTACTGCTCGCCTGGCACAACTTGAACCCGTTTTCTTTCACCCTAGTGTTAGTCAATTGGGAAAAGAGACTAACTTCCACGTCACCACAACCTCCTTTCAGGTAGTTGTAGAGAGCAATAAGGTCTCCCCTCAACCTCCTCCTCTCCAGTGTAAACAACCCCAGATCCTTCAGCTGTTCCTCATAAGGCTTGTGCTCCATGTAGGAAACCTCTTGACCATTCCCATGTTATGTGGCTGGAAGCAAGTTCACCCCAGCAGGGGCTGATACAGGGGAACAAAGGAGAAAGTTCACGTTCTCTTTTCTTTCCTTTGTATTAAACTCAGAAAGTTTGTGCCTAGCCCAAGCCTCTGGTGAAGAGAAGTCATAAGTCCAGGATACGACCTCCTGCCCAGGGAGGTGGTTGATTGACCCAGGGATACGACCCCTTCTGCCCAGGGAGGTGATTGATTCACCTTCCCCGGAGGTGTTTAAGGCACGAGTAGACAAGGTCCTGAGGGACATGGTTTAGTGTTTGATAGGAATGGTTGGACTCGATGATCCGATGGGTCTCTTCCAACCTGGTGATTCTATGATCCTATGATTCTCCTGTTTGTGGTTCCAGTTCCCACATTTCACAGTTATGGTCACAGGGCAGAGTACACCAGCGCATCTCTTTGACCTGCACATCTAGGATACAGGAGGAGGAAGTGTCTGGTTCACACATTGAGGTCTCAACCCCAAATGGAAAGAAGCTGTTAGAAGCACCTAAGAGCAAGGGCTCCCACCCCGGCGTGAGCAGAGAGGCTGAGGCGCCCCTTGCTGTCAGCACCAATTTCACATTCAAGCTGAGTCTTCATGCCTGTTGATCTGACTTAGTTTTCCTGGGTCGCTGCATGCAAGGAGGAACACAAGGGCAATATTAGGCCCTGAATGGACTTTTCTTGTGTAGGACTGTGAGAATTGATTTTAGAGAATCACCGGGTTGGAAGAGACCCATCGGATCATCGAGTCCAACAATTCCCACCAAACACTAAACCATGTCCCTCAGGACCTCGTCTACTTGTGACTTAAACACCTCCAGGGAAGGCGAATCCNCTGAGGGGCCCACAACTGCACACAGGATTCAAGGAGCGGTCTCACCAGTGCCAAGTACAGAGGGAGAAGAACCTCCCTGGCCCTGCTGGTCACACCGTTTCTGATCCAAGCCAAGATGCCATTGGCCTTCTTGGCCACCTGGGCACACTGCTGGGTCATGTTCAGTCGCTGTCGACCAACACCCCCCGGTCCCTCTCCTCCTGGCAGCTCTCCAGACAGACTTCTCCCAGTCTGTAGCTCTGCATAGGGTTGTTGTGCCCCAAGTGCAGGTCCTGCAGAATCTGACCATTAGGGGCCATATATACTGAAAAAAACCCTGTGGAAATGTTTCTTTCCACAGCAATATTTGAAGGCCTTTTGTTGATAGAGCAGTGTTATCACGGGAGTGCCTGAAAGGAAACATTAACAGCACTTAGACAAGCAGGAAGGTGTGAGCGAGGACCCACTGCACTACACAAGTCACTACTTGCTCCTGCAGAACATCAAAGCAGCTGCGTGGAGAGAGACCTTGGAAAGAAATGTAAGGAATCAGTGGCAAATGTTAGTGAGACACAGCTCTGGAAATGTCCTGATCGATAACAGCAGCAACTGGGGAGCCAAGAGGCACAACGTTGAGCATGGAGAAAGGCAGGCTGCTCAACCCAGCCACTCCACAACCTTCATGGTCCCAATCTAGGACCGATGGACTCCAACCGAGTCGGCCGGGGCTTGAATTGGGTCCTTTAGGAACCAAGACAAAAGACCAAGCGTCTGACTTTAATTGATGACTCATCCATCACTGCAGCCCAAACTCCTCTTGACAAGTAGAGGGAAAAACCCACAAATTAAACCACCATCGTCTGCCTTTTCCTTTCTTGCTGATTGTAAAGGAGAACTTTTGACCTTTCTGCCTCATACATCACGGCTTGGCAGGAGCTGGTTGCTCACCCCGGTTGAACTGTGCCATGCATGTAGCCCCATACAAGAGGTGCCTTTCACGTGCTAAATGATCTTCTCCCCCCTCCTCTCTTGCCGTACTACAACAATATAGAGAGCGACAATGGCACAGCTCCATGGCAGAAGGAGGAGGCTCTCATTAGGAGCTTCTCATTAGGGATGAAAGACTGGCTGGATCATCCTGCTGTCATTTTTGCTTTGTACTTGTTTCCAGAAGAGGTTGATGAGAAGCGTGAGCCTTATCTTGAAGAGATTTTTCCCTCCAAGCAAGCTCCCCTGCAGCAAACTCGCTCGCAAAGGGCATGGTTAGCGTGCTGGCAGTGGGGTTTCGGGATAATAAAAGGCTGCATGGGACTGGGCATTGCAGAGGTAGCCAGCAGCGCCTTGCAAACAAGATAGGAATTCGAAGAGCTCTTCAAGGACTTGAGACAGGCTTTGAAACCCTTCTGCTTTCCCTGCATTAGCGGGGTCAATTGCACACCAGGCAGAGTGACTGGGATAAGCCCCCTGCAAAGACCTCAGGAGCACAAAGGCCGGTAATGCCTGTGTAATAGTGTTTGGGCTGTGAGCCACTGGGCGCCTTTGAGATGTGCACGCGGAGGCAGGGCTTCTTGGCATAAAAATGAGCTCTTCCTCCAGAAGCATTCATGTCTAAGCCAACACTACTCTACCATTCACTGAAGAAGGCACAAGTGCTTCAAAAGCCACTCAAACAGGTATAATGACACAGGGAGCCAGTAATTGCCAGGAAAGGCAAAATGCAGCCAGCCAACTGCAAATTAGCACATTTGCTGTGAAATCTTTCTTTCAGCCCTACATCAAAATATTGTCTGAAGGCAGCATTTCTTTGTACCAGCCACCTGCCCCATTGCCCCACCGGCAGCAGAAAAATTGTTGAACAGAGGCCACCAGTCATGAGTAGTTGTTGTGCAGAGAAAGATTTGCCTCATTTAAATTCAGGGATGAATTGCTAGAAGAACAAGCCCCGTTATAAAAAACACATATTCAACACAATCGTGTAGTTACCACTACACCATCATGGTGCCTTGGTGTGGTTCAGAAACTGTCTCTAAGACAAGGAGCCCAACCTGGTAGAAAGAAAAGCTGCAGGAGATGTTGAAAGACATATTTAACTTTGAAACAGGGTGCATGAAACAGTCCAGTGCGCTGAGACACACTCCCACCTTGGAGTCTGGAGCTCCTGATAGGTCCTTGTTCTCAAAAAAGTCACAGCTGATGATATCTCCTGCAAAAAAAAAAAAAAAATCCCCCATCAGAGGCTGGATGTGAGCGGAAAATCTGGGCCATTTTCTCCCAGCAGACTGTTTCTCCAACCAGGTGGCACTGGTTCCCATCAAACACTAAACCATGTCTCTCAGGACCTCATCCACCCGTGCCTTAAACACCTCCAGGGAAGGTGAATCAACCACCTCCCTGGGCAGCCTCTGACACTGCCCAACCACCCTTTCTGTGAAAAAATTTTTCTTAATGTTCAGCCTAAACCTCCCCTGGTGGAGCTTGAGGCCATTCCCTCTCGTCCTGTCCTCTGTCACTTGGGAGANCATTGGCCTTCTTGGCCACCTGGGTCCCTGCTGGCTCATGTTCAGTCACTGTCAACCAACACCCCCAGGTTCTTCTCCTCCAGGCAGATTTCCAGCCAGGTTTCTCCCAGTCTGTAGCTGCTCAGGGTTGTTGTGCCCCAAGTGCAGGACCCGGCATTCGGCCGTGTTAAACCTCATGCCGTTAGACTCAGCCCAGTGGTCCAGCCTGTTCAGATCCCTTTGCAGAGCCTCCCTACCCTCCAGCAGATCCACACTTCCACACAGCTCAGTGTCATCTGCAAACTTACATCAGTGTGGTCCACGGCCAGATGGAAAGTGCTGGCTGTGCTGCTATCTGCCACGGGTTAAACACCAGCCTTTGAACTGTGAGTGACTCACACAGCAAAACCTGACCATCTATGCAATGATTTTTGCAACCACGTGCACTGGAGCTAACAGAGGAGGAAGACAACAATCAAAGAATTCCTAAATCCAGTTGCCGGCAAACACATTTTAGTCTCAGTCACACATTAAACTTGTAGGACATTTGCATCAGGCATTTTGAGTGGTCAATATCAAACTCTTACTCAAGGCCTGTACAGAAAAGTATCACGGATGATGAAAAAATGTGGCAAGAAAACAAACTGCATGTAAGTAGATTTTGCTAAGTGGGAAAAACAACCTGTGGACCAATCTCTTCAACTGGAAAATCAAACCAGAAACTGCTTACAAACACTCATTTCTGAGATGTTCAAATCCCGTAGTCAGATCCAGGTCCCTGTTTCAGGTGATGGTGTGTTTGAAGACAAGGAGCCACACAGAGCTGACAGCCCTGTCGGAGCGTCACTGCCAGGAGCTGCCCAGCACCCTGCAGGATCACACGCACCTTCCAGGATGCAACACGGGAGCTGTAGATGAAAGAGCCGAGCTTGCAGCTGGGCAGCGAGGTCTGTATAAACATTCAATGCCCTCTTCCAAGGGGTCATTTCATCCCCCAAGTTGAAACGTGTGGAGGGAGAACCTGGGATGTTGCTCTCCAGCTGAAAACCCCCTTTTAAATCTTTTACTGCTGGGCTGAAATCCTATCAATTCCTCAGTAAGAGTGTTATACATAGGCTAAATGGATCCAATAAGGGCAAATCCCTGGTCTGCAGCAGATCTGTGTCCTGAAAACTGATACAATCCTGAATGAAACAAAGGCAAAAAGGGGGAAAAGGCTTAGTGAAAAAGGATGAAGGAATCTGAAAAAGCTGAGGGCTTGTGGAAGCAGGGTCGAAGCGTTTGTCACTGTATGCAGAAAAGACAGCACTGGGCAGAGAAATGGCTGATAGGATCCCCTAAGCTTCATTCAAATAACTGTTCTTATCATCTTCTAGCAAGGGACCTGGGGGTGTGGGAGAAAATCAAAACAGTGGTAACACCGTGCGGGGACAGTGGAGCTATTTCCACTGCGGGAAGTTCTGCCTGCAGTTTTTATGAAGGGGAGAGAATCACTGATTTTATGGGCTCAGAAAGGTTCGTAAAATTTTTCATGCCCCTTAAAAAGAATTGCCCGAGGTGCTCTGCCCAGTACCTCTGTGTCTGTGGACGTTTTAACAATAAATAGAAATCCTTCCAATTTCATGGCTGTGGGGAGACCTCATAGAGGCTTTCCAGTCCTTAAAATGGATCTATAGAAAATAAAAAGGGACAGACTTTTTAGCAAGGCCTGTTGCTGCTAGAGGCCAGAGATTTAGACTGGATATAAGTAATAAATTTTTAACAGTGAGGGTGGGGAAATACTGGCACAGGTTGCCCAGAAGTGTGGTGGCTGCCCCATCCCTGGAAACATTCGAGTTCATGTTGGATGTGGCTCTGAGCAACCTGAATGAGTTGAAGATGTCCTTGTTCCTGCAGAGGGGGTTGGACTAGACGACTTGTAAAGGTTCCTTCTAACCCAAAGCATTCTATGATTCTAGGTCAATTCTCCAGGGGAAAAATATTAAAAGCATTTTATACAGACCCTACATTACTGTGTTCAGGTTCCTCTTTCGGAGCATCGCTAGGGGATAGGTGTTACTGCCTTGATCAAGAGAGGCAGCTTCCAGCATTGGTTTCAGAAGTCTGAAAGCTATTTGATACCTTGTCCAGCACTCCTTCCCCAGCCCCCATGCTCCTTAAAAGAGAAACATCTGTTCCCCCAGGACTTTCACTCCATGTCATATGGCCACTGCTAAGTGCCTGTCCCCAGGCACAGCAAGGGTCCTGCTGCTGATAAAAAGGAGAAGGGGGCTGGGAGCCCAGCTGGAGGCAGAGAGCTCTCCTGGCCACTGGGGATGGGGGTGAGATGAAAGGCTTGTGTATTTTCCCAGGTGATCCCAAAAGCATCTCAAAGCCCCGGGTTTCTCACTCTGGCTTTAGCCCCAAAACAAACAAACTGGTGCCAAGGCTGATTTGAGCCTCTTGTTGTGTTTTCACAGCCAGCAGCCGATTGCAATTCAAAGGGAAAGGAAAAAGAAAATAATAAGAGCAGATTGATAAGATTCCCCAATCCTTTCTGGAGAAAAAAAACCCGAGGCTTAAGTCTCAGTGAGGCTGTGCAAAAAGCTGGGCACGAGAATATCAAAGCGAAGAATGATGGGAGTTATCCCAGCAGGGATCAGTGAGATAGCGGCTTGCTTTCTCTTTGCTTCTGCTGCACCAGATAAGGGCACATTTGGGGGACATTAAGATCCCTGGGGCTGGAGCCCCGTCCATCAGCCCTCTGAAGCCAGCAGCACAGCTTGCAGGGCTCTACCAACAAAGCTCAAATTCTTCAAGTCAGGAGGAGTTTCCCATGGGAGCATATGAGTCCCTGTGCATCTGTGCTTGTCTTTCTTCTGCTTGCTCAGAGGGTGCTGGGTTCGCTCAGGCTGGCAGATGCTGCTGGAGAAAAGGGACAACACGGGGACACTCTGTTGTTCCCAGCTATGCAGGGGGAAGACCATGTCTGTCTGTGATAGATCCAGGAGCTGCTCCTCAGGCAGCTCAGAGGCCCAGTCTTTTCCCACCACCTAAAATGAAATCTGGCAGCCTCCCCAGTCTGCAACACAGCTCAAAGATTAGTGCTTCTGCTTCAGTTCTAAGGAAAGTTTTCATAGAATCATAGAATCACCAAGCTGGAAAAGACCCACAGGATCATCGAGTCCAACCGTTCCCACCAATCTCTAAACCATGTCCCTCAGCACCTCATCCACCTGCACATTAAACACCTCCAGGGAAGGTGAATCAACACCCTCCCTGGGCAGCCTCTGCCACTGCCCAATCACCCTTTCTGTGAAATTTTTTTTCTGATGTTCAGCCTGAACCTCCCCTGGCAGAGCTTGAGGCCATTCCCTCTCATCCTGTCTCCTGTCACTTGGGAGAAGAGCCCAGCTCCCTCCTCTCCACAACCTCCTTTC
>WAAB01009204.1:20955-32572 GCA_013389865.1 Piaya cayana | reverse complement strand
TCCAGCCCCTTCACCAGCCTTGTCGCTCTTCTCTGGACTCGCTCCAGAGCCTCAACATCCTTCTTGTGCTGAGGGGCCCACAACTGCACACAGGATTCGAGGAGCGGTCTCACCAGTGCCGAGTCCAGAGGGAGAAGAACCTCCCTGACCCTGCTGGTCACACCGTTTCTGATACAAGCCAAGATGCCATTGGCCTTCTTGGCCACCTGGGCACACTGCTGGCTCATGTTCAGTCACTGTTGACCAACACCCCCAGGTCCCTTTCCTCCAGGCATCTTTCCAGCCAAACTTTCTCCCAGTCTGTAGCTCTGCATAGGGTTTCTGCTTGTGTCCTTGCCAGTCATCGCCTTGTTTCATCAGATCCAGCTTCAGCAGGGAGAGGGATTCAGTGCATATCTTAAATCTCTGAATCCCGGGGTTACCTGAGTTGTTAAGAAGGGCACATTGTTGGAAAGAATATCAAGAAAGTTGAACTAAATCTGCCTCAGAGGTCTAAAAACAAAGGGAAGCAAAAAGATCCCATGGTAACTGAAAGCCTGGTGTGACTTCTAAACTCACCTTTCCTTTTGTGGGATATTGTAGGGTCGCAGTCCCACTCACAGGACTGAAATCACAGGACCCCATGTGGCTGTGCATGCTCTTGCTATTCATGGCTGCATCCAGCTCTACTGGACACAAGATGACTGCAAATCACACAGAATCACAGAATTACCACTTTGGAAAAGACCCACAGGATCATTAAGTCCAACCAGTCCTATCAAACACTAAACCGTGTCCCTCAGCACCTCATCCACCTGTCTTTTAAACATCTTCAGGGAAGGTGACTCAACCACCTCCCTGGGCAGCTTCTGCCAGTGCCCAGTGACCTTTTCTGTGATTTTTTTTTTTCTGATGTCCAGCCTGAACCTCCCCTGGCGGAGCTTGAGGCCATTCCCTCTTGTCCTGTCCCCTGTCTCCCTTCAGCCTCCTCTTGTCCAGGCTAAACACCCCCAGCTTTCTCATCTTGATGATCTCCACAATCCACTAGTATGACTAGAATGGTCTTTGAGAGAGTGTTAATGTAGTTGTGAAATCACAGCCTAGAGGGTACGTGTCCCCTCATTGCAATTCATTGCCCATCGGGAACAGGGGACATCTCTCCTGCTCGGCAGTAGTGAGGAACAGAGAGTTCTGACACATCCTTACAAGGCAGCCTGTCCCCAGAGCTTCCCCCCCCATCAGTCTGTGCAGAGACAGTCGGGGACCAGGGACACATGCCACCCACAGCAAAGCAGCATGTTTTGGAACATGCCCTATTCAACTATCAGCAGTACAACATGGAGAACAATTTAAAAATGACAATGACGGATGAGTTCGTTCCACCCCATCTGGAAACACTGCTCACCCTTCCCAGGGCCAACCTCTGCCCCGGGCACCCAAACTCCAGCTTGCAACCCGCTCCCAGGGGGAGCTTCCCTCCTGCCAGTGGGATCCCATTGTGCTCCCTTAAATGTCTTAGAAACCCTGCTTGGGGTTTCAAGCCTGTGTTTGGGAGTCACAGGCCTGGGCTTTCAGCTTAGGGCAGACTTAGTTTGACTTTATNTCTGCAAACCTGCTAAGGGTGCAAGCCAAGTGCAGCCATCTAAGAAATGTTCCACTTATATTTCAAAAAACTCAGCGTTCTCCAGCACCCAGTCTAACAGCAAGTGCTAGTCTGCATTTTGAGATCTAATAATTTGCACAAAATAATTCATCTCCTTCACCCTGCCTATGAAATATTCCCAATATGCTGTTTGAGTGTCAAACCTTCCAGGGTCATTGCCCTCTCCACCACCAGACTCCCCGGCGACCTGCAGGGTAGCCGGAGCCAGAGACTCCTGCTACAGTCAGCAAACGAGCGTGTTTTACATTAGTCATATTAAGACCAACAGTCCTATCGCAGGGAATATTAAATTAAAGGAAAACAGCAAGGAGAAGGATTCAACCCTGGTTATATACAGAGAAACACAGGAACAGCCCTGTATTTAAAGCATATGGAATCACACTGTAATTTCCTTGGTCTATTTGAGCTGTCTAAAGTCCCAGTTATGGTTTTATTTCATAAGTCCAGGGATAGATGACAAACTCACTCTTATCTCCTCTGCTTCTCAGGACAGCCATGTCATGCCATAAGGTCCTTTACCCCATAATTTTAAACAGGGAAATCCTCTATAGTCTTAACACTAGAACTCAAATGAGCAGCACAGCCTTGCTGAAGTGGATGTGTGTGCGGGTGAGTGTCCGTTTGTGTGTGTCGGTGTTACCTGACACATGTCAGCGCAGCAGCCCAGGGCTGCCAGGTTTCTTGCCTGTGGCACAGCGTCAGTGTTGCGAAACTTACGCTCGGACCCCAGTAAATCAACAAACCTGTCCTGTCTCATCACCTGGGCAGACTCCAGCTGCATCACAACCACTCACCATCCCCCATTATCCCCCTCCAATTCTTGCAGATCTTTCATGAGGAGGCACATAATTTTTTTCCTTCCCTCCAGGCCTTTTCCACCTCCTGTCAGCCTGTAGTCCTTTGAAAAAATATGAGATTCCTCAGCCAGGATTTACTAATGCCAATAGAAAATGCAAGAACACCTACACTTTTGCATCGTTGTCTTGCCACATGGGATGATGCAGCCACAAGCAATGCTCAAGGCTTATGCAGAGTCTGTCACCGTGTGTGAGGTGAGACTCCTTGTGCTATCATAGAGTCATAAATTATAGAATAGTTTGGATTGGAAGGGGCCTTAAAGATCATCCAGTTCCAAACCCCCTGCCATGGGCAGGGACATGTCCCACTAGATCAGGCTGCTCAAGTCTCCATCCAACCTGGCCTTGAACACCCCCAGGGATGGGACAGCCACAACTTCCCTGGGCAACCTGGTTGGAAAAGACCTCTAAGATCATCCAGCCCAACTGACAGGCCAACACCACCATGCCTACTGAACCATGTCCCTAAATGCCACTTCTACTTGCTTTTTTACCATGTCCAGGTTTGGTGACTCCACCACTTCCCTGGGCAGTGTGTTCCAATGCTTGACCAGCATAGCAACGAAGCAAACCAAAAACCTGAAAGAGGCACTAGGAGGGAAAAAAAGGCAAAGAAAGCTTTTCAGGGCATTGCAAACCTGAGCCCATAGAAAGAGTGAAGACAGCAGCATCAAAACCTGCATGAGAGATACCGCTTACCACAGCTGGCATGTGGGTTTCCAGGCGAAAACTTCCATGTGCTGTCCCCAGGGTTCATGGTGCATACAAACAGTCAGAGATGAAGTGAGCAGCACTTGTAACTCCAAGGGGATAGTTAGGGTGAGCTCTGCTGGCTCAGCAGGTGCAGCCTCAGAAGAGAATGCGTTGTGGCCAAGGGCTGATAATAATCATGCACTCTTAGTGTTCTCTGCCAGCAAAGCAAAATGAATTCATTGCGGCAGCTTAAATACAGGTGTTTGACTTGTGCATGGGCAGATGAAACCTGCAGTTACCATCACCTGGCTCAAGGGTGGTGACTAGTTAAGGCAGAGCAATGCTGCAGCATCTGATCAGGTAGCCATTGCCTACATGCAGCATCTCCCACAGCAGATGCTAACGTTGCTGGAGCAGTTCTGCTGACTTATATCTTTGTATGGACATTTTACACCACTTCCAATTTGTAAACGTAAGCCAGGTCTATACTCAAGGCCACCATTCTCTGTTTAACCCAAGGTGGCTCTACAGAGCCTACAGAAGCTAAGGTTTAGCAAAGCCCTGCTCGACCGCTGTGTGTTTCACGATTCAGGAAGCAGCAAGAGATCAGAACAACTCATCTGGAGCTTGTCCAGATCTAAGGTGGATCCAGGACTGGGGCAGCTCAATTGAAATAGTTAGGGAACTTTTGAAAGGTTTGACAATGCTGGGCAGGGTGGTTTGGCTCCTTGTAAAGATAGAGACCAGAAGGAAACTCCAGTTTTTCAGATTTTTCCAAAACTCGAGCATGCTTAGATCGGAAGGTCTGGCTTGGCCTTTTCTCCGCAGCTAACAGCATTCAGTGTGAAATGCGCAGCTTGCCAGGGAGTGCTAATGCCTTGCAGACCTGGATTGTGTCACTCCACAGTGTTATTTATACCAAAACTATTTAAAAACACAGAATAAAACCAGCGTCTATGTGGAAGATTCATTTTATCTAATTGTAGCCACCTACAAGCTGCATGCCTTACATTAGACACCCAGTTTAGAGATGTCTGAAGTCTTCAAGGCTCCTTTGCAATCAAAGGGCAGAGACAAGCCTCTCCAGCAGGTAATGCATCTATCCTAAGCTGGACACCCATTGTGGGAAGAGAGAAATCACCTTCTAGCTGTGTGTCTCTCTCCACCAGCCACTGGTCATCTCTGAGAAGTGGCTTCAGCTGAATACTTGGCTGCTTGCTGGTTAGATCGGGCAAGATGAATCTTGTTGATGTTATTGAAGAACCTAATTCCCATTTTCAGTAGTGGCTTAGGCCTCCCTATTCAGGTCGTCAGATTTATCAGGGACCTATAAATACCAAGAACAGTTTGCAGGCTGTTACTGCGGGGCAAGCTAGGCTGTTCAGCAGACTTTAGGTTCATTTGTGACATAGTTGCCTGCATACTTTTGAAGTTTATTCCTTCTTTGGTGTCCCACATCCAAAAAAGCTTTGGGCACAAGCCCGCACACAGGTTCTGTGTCAGTGGCAAGATGCAGGGTCTTTGGGGCAGAGCTGTTGATCTGATTTTAATTAGCAGTACAGGATACATCATCTCCCAGGTCTGGAGTTTGAACACTACCATGATACCAAGAATGGAAGGGAGGGAGGGGAAGGGAGNAAGGAAGGAAGGAAGGAAACCAGTGAAGACTTCCATGTCGTGTACTTGTCATTCCCTTTTAAGTCACCTCTTCCCTTTTCTATACACATCTGAGGAACTTCAGGCTTGGCTGGGAGCAGGCAAGATCCTACCTCTGTTCTTCATGTCTTTTCCAACCTGGTGATTCTATGATTCTGTGTCCTCTCCAACAGGAATGCAGGAGACACTCCTCTCTCCACCTTGTGTCCTTCTACGGGAGAGGAATAGGGCTCAATCCAATTAAGTAACAAGGGTTACATGAACCTTTCATGAAGTTTCTTGCTTTCCACAGAGCGGACAGCTGTGTCCTTGGCAGGCATGAGGCAAAAATTGTAGAGAAGGCAGAAAACCAGACAATTGCCACAGAGGTGGCTCTTGCCACACAACAGCTCCTAACGCCTGGCCTCACTGACATCAAAGACTGCAGACTATGAGGCAGATCATCTGCCTTTCATTAGCTCTCGGATTATGTTGAGTGTGTTTCATCAGGTCTCCAATGCTGCCAGACCAACCCAGCCAGCCTACTCATTGCAGCNNCCAGACCAACCCAGCCAGCCTACACATTGCAGCAGGAAAAGTGACCTATCCCATAATACTGCTGCACGTGTGGCTACGTGACACCCGAGGTGGCCTGATAGCGGTTCCCTCTGTCAGCAAAATCCTAAATTAAAAAAAAAAAAGAAAAAAGAAAATAAGAAAAAAAGCCGCAGGGGGAGCAAGCATAGCAACAAGCTGGATAATCAGCTTCAATTCAAAGCAGGGAGGATATCTGTTTATTCCCCTGATTTTCCCACTGCATCTCAGAGCTTGCTGCTTTTCTACTCCCTTCCCAATGCTCAGCAAGTTAAATAAATACTCCCAGAATCCAACTGCGCCGCTAAACGTTCGTGTTTTCTGCGAGCCCTTTTCAATCACCTCAACAAAGCTGAAATTATCTTTATTAAGATAATTGCCTCACTGCAGACGGTTCAGCCTGTCTTCTTCAAAATGAGGAATGACCAAAGGAACTGAATCTGCTCTGTGCCACATCCCTGTTCCAAGATGGGAGCCTAAAGGCACTCGCTGCATGCTGAGAGCAAACCCTCCCTGCTGCGTGACTGCCCAAAAAGGCTGACAATGTCCCCTCGGAGGCTGCTTACAGCACTCCCTGCTGCTCCCTTTCCACAGCCTTCCAGCCCCAAAGGAAATATTAAGTGTGAAATATTCCAAGAAAGGCTCACTTGAAAGGCAACACATTCAGGAAAAGAAACAAAAACAATAATCGAGGGGCAAGGCTGGAAAGATGGCTTTGAAGGGCGGGCAGCGTGCTTGTTAATAAAGAATATTTTTACCTCTTTGTTGGAGCAGGGAGGGACAGAGCAGCTGCAAGGTCAGTGCTGAGTACGAGGAGAAACAGCCAGAGCAATTAATACTTGAAAATAAGGCTTGGCAAAACGCAGAGAAACCAAGATTTTTGTCAGACTTCGCAAACTATTTTTGTCGCTGTTGGGCATTTTGAGCCACAATAACACAGGCTGGGGGGGAGAGGGACTGCTCTAATTTATACCAAGGGACTACATCCCCTCTGGGGCTCGGAGGGATGGATGACCTGCAGACACTGCTCATTGGCTTGCGCACTGTGTAACATACCTTCCACTGCTTCCCATCTCCTCTTTGCTTTTTGTTTTTCTTTAGATAGGCTCCTAAGCTATGTTTTTTTCTCTTTTTTTTCCTCCTGCTTCAAACATTTTCACTCTGATGGACCTTTTCTCTCTGCTCTGAAGCGCTGTGTTTTGCTGAAAAGGAGCCAAATGTGCACAAACCGCCTCTGATATCTGAGGCGAAGTGGAAATCCTCCCATCTAGACTTGGTGGCTTCAGGTGCCTGCTCCTTGGAACTGGTACCTGCTCCTTGGAACTGGTGCCAGGCACCGGCATATTCTGCATCCATCACGTAGGCAGAGCAGTTTGTACCATCATTCCTACAAATGCTACATGCTGGGTGGTTTAAATAGTTTGAAGATCTGATGTTTGCCACCCTGATGGCCTAAGAGGAGGTGGGTACCAAGCGGCTGTGCTCAACAAGAGGTCGGTGCCTTCTCCAACTGCTTCAGCTGAATCTGCACGAGGTCTGCGGGTGATGATATTTCTCAGAAAAGACATCAGTTTTCACAATTGCGGATCAACACGCTCCAGTCTGCTAGGAGCAGGTGGGAATGGTTTCACCTGGTGGCATTTGTCCTCTTTACACCTTTATGCTCGAGGACACTGATTAGGAGCCGGCAGCACTGAGCAGGGAGGTACTGAGCTCCTGCGGACCCTTGCTTAAAAATAAGAGATCCTGCTAAAATGTGCATCAACTGCTTCCAAACCATCTCATCCACTGGCTTAGTTCTCCCCACAGGAACTACTAATCATTAAGCAAAATTAATAAATAGTCCTGTCATCCCCTCTCCTCCCCTCCACTTCCCTTTCCCTTCCCTTTCCTTTCCCTCCCCTCCCCTCCCCTTCCCTCCCCTTTCCTCTTTCCCTCCCTCTTTCTCTCCCTCTTTCTTTCTCTCTTTCTCTCTCTTTTTCTTTCTCACTTTCTTTCTCTCTCTTTCTTTCTTTTTGTTTCTTTCTCTCTCTTTCTTTCTCTTTCTCTCTTTCTTTCTCTTTCTTTTTCTTTCCCTTTCTTTCCCTTTCTCTCTTTCTTTTTCTTTCCCTTTCTTTTTCTTTCTCTCTTTCCCTCTCTTTCTCTCTTTCTCTTTCTCTCTCTCTTGCTCTTTCTCTCTCTCTCTTTCTCTCTCTCTTTCTCTTTCTCTCTCTCCTCTCTCTCTCCTCTCTCTCTCTTTCTCTCTCTTTCTCTCTCTCTTTCTCTTTCTTTCTCTCTCTCTCTTTCACTCTCTTTCTCTCTCTCTCTCTTTCTCCCTTTCTCTCTCTCTCTTTCTTTTTCTTTCTCTCTCTCTCTTTCACTCTCTCTCTTTCTTTCTCTCTCTTTCTCTTTCTCTCTTTCTCTCTTTCTCTCTTTCTCTCTTTCTTTCTCTCTTTCTCTCTTTCTCTCTTTCTCTCTCTCTCTCTCTTTCTTTCTTTGTCTGTCTCTCTCTCTTTCTCTCTCTTTCTCTTTCTCTCTCTCTTTCTCTTTCTCTCTCTTTCTCTCTTTCTCTTTCTCTTTGC
Source organism: Piaya cayana (assembly GCA_013389865.1). Lineage (NCBI taxonomy): Eukaryota > Metazoa > Chordata > Aves > Cuculiformes > Coccyzidae > Piaya > Piaya cayana. Next base: position 24,590 of record WAAB01009204.1, on the reverse strand, counting down.
TTCTCTCTCTCTTTTTTTCTTTCTTTGTTTCTCTTTCTCAACCCCAGTGCAGAACAACTTCTTCTGTTGCCGATGTGTCACCCATCTATTCTCTCAGAGCTCTGGAAACAACAGTGCCTGGTGTTTGCTGTAGGAGGCCAGGGCAGAGCTCTGCTGTGCCATCTCTTTGGGCTTTTGGGATATTCATACTCTCCTCCTGCCTGGCACTTGCATGGTGACTCCAAAAATGGAGCCAACCAAGGTGGATGCAAGCAGGAGGAGGAGGAAGGAATCCTTCCAGAACCCTCACAAGGGGGAAAGGTGACCCATGGGAACCTCCTGCCTCTTAGCAAGCTCAGATAAATGACTTGATGCTGGCCAGGGCTCAATGACATCCACCAGAGGCTGATCCCCAAGGCTCAGATGGCCTGCACGAATGATTCATCAGAGAGCTAATAAAATAATCGATGCCGGGGAGAACACCTTCGGGTGATTGATAACTGGGGTCCTCCAGGCAACAGCTGGTGCTGACAAGTAATAATCGCCCGGCCAAGAGAAAATTGCTACAGTGCAGATCACTGTCACCGACGTCTGGGACATGTGATAGATCTCGCTGCCGTGTCTCTTTCCATCTCCTGCTTCATCAACAGGGAGTAAACCCGCTCTATTGGAAACTCCACGCCTGCTCCCCAATTACATCTACTGCAACTAGATAATTTTAAAGATTGCTCCCCAGCCACTGCCTGCCCTGAGCTTTGCAAACAGAAGTAATGAGCGCTGCTCCTTGTTTTATTACGGGTCTGCTGAGCTCCGAGCCCTCAAAATGCCACCTTGCAAATATTAATTCATGATGCTGCACGTTTGCCTCTGGTGTCACGGAGGCGTTCGCTATACCATTTTCAGTTAATCATAAAAACAGAGGCTGCTCCTCACTATTGTTCTCATTAAAAGTGCTCGCACAAAGTTGGCTCGGCTGTGGGCTACCCTCACTGCAAGCATTGTCTTTATTTTTAAAGAGCATAACCAGTCGCTCATATTTCTGTGCCCAATATAAATCAGCACTGTTAGAAAACTAGACAAAACCCATCGCATCGGTTTAGCCCCAGGGCTTTTCTTTTGTTTATCCACAGGTCTAGATAAACCACCATCTGCAAGGAACGTTAAACACAACAAACCAGAGCAAAGTAGTTCACCTGTTTAAATTAATTTGCCCATGAATTCTGCTTGTGGCTCCCACAGCTGCAGGGCGTTTCTGCACAGTAACCTTCAGTCTGTGCACCGCACCTGCCCTTATATCAAACACCTTGAGCAATCCCAACCCCGGCATTTAACCCAAATTCAGAGGGCAAAAGGGACAATTTCAGCTTCAGTTGAAACATCTGGAATGCATCAAGCTGCCAGCAGCCCCCTTGCACTCTTAGCCCAAAGTGCTACGTGTGATCAAGTAGTTAGGGCCCAGTTTAACAAAAGCACCTAAATTTTAGCCTAATTTTAAGTTCTCTTTGTGCCAAGCGTTGTGCCGAGTGGGAGTGGATGCTCGTGTGTCCTGCTAATAAAATCCATGTGCATGGAGACAGACAGGAGCCCGTGACTTGCTTATTTTTCTAGCCCTTTGTCAATCATGTGTTTCTCTGCAAATTCCTCAGTGACAAACGCAGCATCCAAAACACACATATCCCCCACAGTTGCTTATTTATGATTCTAAGGCTTTAAATTGCTATTTGGTAAATCTTCTTTGCAAGGGAGCTGGGTCAGCTCATATTCTAATACAGCCTAACATTTATCAGTTCTTCCCTTCACACCCTTACTCCTCGTCTAACAGCTCCCGCTTTTGGCGCTGAATACTAATGCCGTGGGCTCATCAGTATGCTGGAGGGCTGCATGTGCATCTCAGCCACGTACGCTGATAACACGAAATCCACTGAGGGCATAAGAAAAATTCATGCGCGGCTCCATAATACCATCAGCATAATTCAGAGCCTCTTACCTATCGCTGGCATAAAGAGCTGGCCCCACATGTCCCATGGATTTGGCTCTGCCACACTCATCACCACAGACACAGATAAGTCTCCTTTGTGAAATGCAAGCGAGCTGCCCAGGGTGAAAATACAGTCCTTTCCAGGCTGGCTCTTCCTTTCCCATTCCTCATGCAAGCCTCTCATTTACACAGCTTCTCCTACTGTCACGCTAAACGCGTGACCTTGAGCAAAAATATTTTGCACTTCTTAAGAGACCCAGCAAGCTCCTAAAAGCACAGAAAGCACAGGGAACTGCAAGAGATCAGCAGCCCCTTAGGGTGTGGGATTGGGTACAAAGCAAGTCAGCAACCTGCTTCCCTGAGCCAGCAGCGTCCACCATTCACTTTTTCAAGAATGACATTTGTCTAAACTTCATATAGAATCGCAGAATCACCAAGTTGGAAAAGACCCATCGGATCGAGTCCAACTATTCCTATCAAACACTAAACTATGTCCCTCAGCACCTCATCCACCCATCCCTTAAACACCTCCAGGGAAGGTGAGTCAACCCCCTCCCTGGGCAGCCTCTGCCAGTGCCCAGTGAACCTTTCTGTGAAAAGCTTTTTCCTAATGTTCAGCCTAAACCTAACCTGGTGGAGCTTGAGGCCATTCCCTCTTGTCCTGTCCCCTGTCACTTGGAAGAAGAGGCCAGCACCCTCCTCTCCACAACCTCCTTTTAAGTAGCTGTAGAGAGCAATGAGGTCTCCCCTCAGCCTCCTCTTCTCCAGGCTAAACACCCCCAGCTCTCTCAGTAATATGTTTATTACTATATTTCCATTCCTTGTTGCACCTCCCTGGGCAGGCAAAAAGTCCGCGCTGTGGTTGAGGCTGAAGCTCTGCAAACGTCACCTCCACCCAGGAACAACGAGGCTGGTGGGTTCCTTCCCTGTGCAGCATTTTGCACCAAGTACCAACACAGCATCTCTGATGCAGATGGCAAGATCCTCAGTCAGAAGATCTGTGCTCACACAGAGAAACTATCCAAAATTTAACCTAACCTGCCCATTCATAAGCAGTAAGCAGCGAATCTGGCTCAGAGTGGAGAGACGGCCTCAGGTCTGTAAGAAAAGACACCTGCGGGTCCTGTCCTGTTTCTCCTTAGACAGCTCCACCAGTCTGGACTCCATCCACCCCCTGATTCATTGCTTGCACGAGTCAGGATCTCATAATTATTATGTTACAGAAATACTGGAGGGGAGAGCAAAACCACATGGTCCCAGGCACTGAGCAACCACACTGGAACACATGATCCCTGCCCCAATGCACTTATGGGATGGCTGGACAAGAGAAAAAAAAACTAGGATAACGGCCAAATGCCGAGTCCTGCACTTGGAGCACAACAACCCTGTGCAGAGCTACAGGCTGGGAGAAGTGTGTCTGGAGAGCTGCCAGGAGGAGAAGGACCTGGGGGTGTTGGTCGACAGCGACTGAACATGAGCCAGCAGTGTGCCCAGGTGGCCAAGAAGGCCAATGGCATCTTGGCTTGGATCAGAAACGGTGTGACCAGCAGGTCCAGGGAGGTTCTTCTCCCTCTGTACTCGGCACTGGTGAGACCGCTCCTTGAATACTGTGTGCAGTTCTGGGCCCCTCAGCACAAGAAGGATGTTGAGGCTCTGGAGCGAGTCCAGAGAAGAGCAA
>WAAB01009204.1:0-14337 GCA_013389865.1 Piaya cayana | reverse complement strand
GTCTCACCAGTGCCGAGTCCAGAGGGAGAAGAACCTCCCTGGACCTGCTGGTCACACCGTTTCTGACACAAGCCAAGATGCCATTGGCCTTCTTGGCCACCTGGGCACACTGCTGGCTCATGTTCAGTCGCTGTCGACCAACACCCCCAGGTCCCTCTCCTCCAGGCAGATTTCCAGTCAGACTTCTCCCAGTCTGTAGCTCTGCTCAGGGTTGTTGTGCCCCAAGTGCAGGACCCGCCATTTGACCGTGTTAAACCTCATGCCGTTAGACTCAGCCCAGTGGTCCAGCCTGTTCAGATCCCTTTGGAGCCTCCCTACCCTCCAGCAGATCGACACTTCCACCCAGCTTAGTGCCATCTGCAAACTTGCTAAGGGTGCCCTGGATGGTTGTCTGCCAAGCAGTACATTGTCCAGCAGCACTGTAATCAGCAGCTGATTACAATGATAAACACATAAAGGTGGGAAACTACCCCTACAGCCAACCCATTGCGCACAGTATGTGGCATCTCTGCCTGTTCATGCTCAGCCTCAGGTCTGCCATGTAGTTGTCCTTGGGAGGGTCCGCCAACCCCCTCTGAGATAGTTTTCATGCAGATCTGCAAAGAAAACAGCCACTTCTGCAGTGTTTTCCTCTTCTCTGTCTACCTGCCAACAGCAAATTGGGAAGTCAGTGCTCGGGCAGCAGTGCGCAAGGGCACATGTGGTATAAGTGAGGTTTGAGATGCTCAACTGGCAACCTCTGTGGAAATACGACAACTCCTTATCAGCCTGGGTCCTCGTGTGTTTCATCTTTCAAAGAAATCCAATGAACCCGCTTCCCTTTGCACTTAGTAGCTCTAACGTCAAAGAGCGTCACCTGAAAGACCGTTTATAAGCACAATAAATGTCATGGCAACTACAGAGACGTTTCCAAGAAATCCCAGCTGCGACCTTCACACTGCAAGTCCAAGAGACGTTTCCTACATCATAATTTCTCTCTTTCAGTATCATCCATTTATGGGGAAGCACTGACTAAGTGTTAAGCCTCCAGACTGAATTTCTGACTAAATTCTTTGAAAAAGCAAAAAAACAACATTTCGGTTTATCTGGAAATGCTCGTACAGAAACGATGATCGCTGTGATTAATTGTCACATCTGCAGGAGCATCCTGTTTGGAGAAAAATTAGACCCAGTCCTACATGGGTTATTTACAACGCAGCTGCTCCAGCCATTAAACCTACCCTGAATATCTGCTTTCCTCGCCACAGTTTGAACAAGTGGCTTAGTCCCTGAAATCACAAGCCCTCGTGTTTTCCAGCCTGGTACAGCTCATCACAATATAAAGGCCTTGCCTCAATAAATAGCGCTGTTAAGGGCACTCCTGCTCGAACAAGCCCTCTCTAGCAATGCTGCACCAGAAAGAGCCTCTTCTGAGCGCTAAAGAAATCCATCAGAAATAACCTTGGAATCTGTATGTTTATATCTGTGTAGCTGTGGAAACACAGTGGGTGAGAGTTGTTTTTTTTTTTCTTCTATGAGGCAAAGAGAAAATCTATTATATGCTTCGATATTTCAAGGCTTCCCTCCCCTCCAATTGCAAGCACAAGGCTCTCGCCCAAGCTGGGATTTTTATAAACGCCTGCCCTGCCCCAGCATAGATCAACCCAGTGTTGAGCACATTCCTTGGCATCCTAACCCCCTAATTGCTCTCAGACTGTTGCAACACTTCTCGTGTTCTCGGCTGGATACAACCACCCAAGGGTTGACTTGGCTTTGGAGGAGGGAGGGCTGACCCCTGGTCTTGCTGAATCCACACTCCTGGTTGGGTGGCTGGGAGACATGCGAGCAGCCTGGTTGAGAGATAAATCACCTGTTGCTTGGGATGAAATAGGTTCTTTTTCCCTACAGCTTGCTGAGATATTGCTGAGTCGGCTGCGGCTAGTGGAGGGGCTGGAGAACACAGGGCAAAGCATCTGCTGAGGCATCTCTCTGGTTCTGTCCTCACACAAACAATGCCCCCAAAATATCCACAGGAATAACTTAGCTTATCTTTTTTTTTTTTAAATTTTCACTGCTTCCCTGTTTTCTCCTCGCTGCTCCTGCTCTTGTGACCACATCCTTTGTATCGCTGCTGGGCGGGCTCCCTACTGCTTCGTTCTATCCGATTTCTCCAGTACCTGAAGGGAGCTACAAGAAAGCTGGGAAGGGCTTTTCCTAAAGACACAGGACTAGGGGGAATGGCTATAAATTTGAGAGGAGCATATTTAGACCAGACATAAGGAGGAAATTCTTCACAATTCAATGAAAGTGGAGCACAGGTAACCCAGGGAGGCTGTGGCTGCCCCATCCTTGGAGGTGTTCAAGGCCAGGTTGGATGGGGTTTTGAGCAGCTTGATCTAGTGGGAGGTGTCCCTGCCCATGGCAGGGGACATGGAAGCGGACGGGCTTTAAGGTCCCTTCCAACTCAAACCGTTCTATGATTTCTTTTCCAACCTGCCGCTGGGCCTCAGAGGGGTGAAGCCTCAGATGCACTGACTGAGCTCTTGTGCCTAACAAGCCACCACACTGCTCCGCCACCAAAACGATCTCTTTCCAGGAGACACCTTTCTTTCTCCTTCCTCTTCGGCCCATTGAGGAAAGTCAGGACTCTTGCAATGGGAGGAGGTGGAGACTCCATCCTTTTGCCAACTCCATCATTCATCTGCATTTAAGTAACCTCCACCCTGGCACAGCAAAACGTGGCGGCAAACCTCTGTAGGGCAGTGATCAGCTCACAGGGGCCACAAACCCCTCACCAAACCCCACTGCAAGCTACCTACTGCCTATGTTGCTTCAAAATTTCTTTCTCAGGTACCTGCACAGCTCCAAGCATTCCAGTCCCAGCCAGAGCCTCGAGCACCAGTGTGATGTTAATAATAGGCACAACCTATCAGTGCAAACCAGCTATTGCACATTACCACACACACAAGCCTTTAATGACACCTGTGTTCATGAGGTGATATTCCCTGCAGCAACCCTGCTGAACAGAGTAACCCGGGGCAGTGCAACATGCGAGTGTAAGGTAGGGTTAAGCAGCTGATGATGAACTATCACCACTATAACTGAAACCCACGCACAGAGCACCAGATGTATTCCACATCCTGCAAACAAATGCTCCAGGCCAGCATTTAGCAACATGCAAGCCAAAAGGTTTTCCCAGAGCTAGGCTGAGCCTGGCATGAGGTTTGGGAAGGGAGCAGCTCCTTGTGGCAGGATTGCCCACCAAGGAAGTGTGTGGGACAACACCTGAAAAAGACGAGGGAACCTGCATCATTCTCCATCCATAAGGCAGGAGCAGAGGATCTCTGCTGCAAGAACATCCATTTTGGCCTGGAGAAGAGGAGGCTGAGAGGAGACGTCATTGCTCTCTACAACTACCTGAAGGGAGGTTGTGGAGAGGANGTGATTCTGTGATTCTGTGAAACAAGTTGTGGGGAGGAGAAGTTGCTCCATCAAATGTGATTTTTCCAGACCACCTGTGGTAGCTGCACTGTCAGCCTCACCCACAAAGCCCCAGCGCTGGAGGTTTCCCACTGCTGTTGTGTTCATTAGGAGGAAAAGTGTTGTTGAGTTGTGGTTTGAGATCAACCAGGAAGCAAGAGGCTGGCCCAGAGAGGCTTTCCTGCTGTGCAGGGCTGCGATGGCTTTGAGGGCTCTGAATTCCTGCCATTGCCACTTTGCTCAAGCCCTTTTGTGGTCAGACACCAGACCACGGTGCTCACCATGAACCTTTATAGCCAGAACTTCGCAGATGGCTTCTGCCCCGGGATGCAGCGTAGGTGGGGAAAGGAACAGCTTCAGACCCCTTGCGCAGTCCAAGACCAGCAGCATTTTCTTGATGCATAATAAAAACCGTAATTCTTGCAAGAGGTAGAGAAAATATGCTGGTGGTGTCCTTAGGTAGGGGTATCTTCATGAATATTTAGCATACACCCTCCTCTCTGCATTAAAAAACCAAAATCAAAACATTCACTGAAAATCTCTTTCAGAACCATAAGACCAGCTTCTCAAACTCTGCAGCCCTTTGCAATCATGCATTTCCTCCCCCCTTCTCAGCCCCAGTTTGTAAACTATCGGAATGCTGATGTTTTTTAAATAACTCCCAATGAGGATTTTACATGCAGGGGAATGGCAGAGCAAAAAAAAAAACAAAAAAACACCAAAAAAAACCAAACCAACCCAAACAAATCTGTGGGTTGGAGATTTATGTTAACACAAATTCCCCGCAACAGAAAGTTCCTCACTGCGTGTCTCTCCTTTTACACAAACACCATCAGATAAAGGAATGTACATGATTCATTCACTGCCCTCTGATGTGGCGGAGCTCTTGAATGAAATGTTTTAACTCTCCTGCTTTGCTGCGTTGCTTAAAATCAGACTCACAGGACTTAAAGGCTGAGGTGGCACGGCAAAAGGCAGTTTCTAGCAAACACAGGGTTGTGCAAAACTGATTCCTCCCTGGGTGCTAAAAACCCCCTGGGGGGCTTAAGAAGAGACTTTGTTTAGTTGCGCTCTGTGGAAACTAGGAAGTCATATTTATATCTGCTGGCCTGTTCTGGAAGCTGTTACAGGCTCAACATTCATTGCCAGTGGATGCTTTATCTTTCTTTACTTGTGCTAGAAATACCACGGAACCACAATGATGGCAGACTGCTAGATAGTGCAGTCATTATTAGACAAAAATAGCCTGGTCCTGTCATTCAATGGTGCTACTGATGCTGCTGATGCTGCTGAGTCTTCAGTTGCATTTGCTTCTTTCCAGGAAAGGGGCCAAAGCTGGCAAAGCACTTTGGTGGTCGAAGTCCAGGGCTCTCAGTAAGAAATCCTGGTAGCCCCATTCCTCAGGGTGGAGAAACAAGCCCTGGCAGTGCTGTTCCCTGTTCCATAGGACTAGGCTACTGTGGGGCTTCAGCCCCGTCCCCAGATACCACTGAAGTGCCCCCACTGGCTGTGATGCACCAAGGGTTGTGCTGCTGCACCTGAAGGAAGAATTCGACTTCTATGCCCCCACCCCATTCCTTGCCACACTGTTTGCTCATGGAACAGGGAGGGATTCAAACTGGACCCCAAAATCCTGGGGTTTTTTTCATAGAATCATAGAATCACCAGGTTGGAAGAGACCCATTGGATCATCGAATCCAACCATTCCTATCCTGCAAGCCTATGGGGGATTGCACATTTCCTCCCTCGGAGTACCACCAGCTCCATTACAGGTGCACCAGGGAGCTCTTCTCACATCGAGAGTTCTCACTCTCCATTAGTTCTCCAAGTGATAAAACACATGGGTGGAACTTATGCAGAGAAATATGGTGTTTAAAGGACAAGTGGACAAGGTGCTGAGGGACATGGTTTAGTGTTTGATAGGAATGGTTGGGCTTGATGATTCAGTGGGTCTTTTCCAACCTGGTGATTCCATGATTCTGTGAAAGGACACCCTGACTCTTGTCTCCCCTCAGTAAAGCACCTTCCTCCTCCCCAAAACCCAGCCTGCCCTTTTGGCCACGGAGACCCTCTAACACCAATCAAGTCCCCCATCCTCTGCCTGCACCTCAGACATCTGAGGTAAAGGCAGCATCGAAACACGGGTTTGAGATATTTCATTGGTGTTAGTGGGCAGGTCTGCTCTAGAGAGCAGGCTGAAATCCATGCACCAGGGCAGATGAGCCCTCCTACCTTCCTCTGAACATGGAGGATCATCCCCCTCGACACATCCCTGGTCAACACCCCAAGCGGTGATGGGAGTGGGTTGGTAGCAGAGCAAACCCATGTTTTTCAGTAGCCACCATGAACAATCCTCAATTGAGCTGCAAACCAGACATTTCAGAATAGAAATAGGAAAAAAATAGGTTTAGGTAGTCCTGAGCCCTAGCACTGCTTCCACAGGCCACCTGCTAACAGCTCCCTCTCCTCTCCTGTGCTATCTACTATTCCCAGCTACTCCCTGAGGACCGGAGAGGAAATTCCCCTGTTTGAACACAACAGTCTGAGGTTTGCATAGTGTGTCCTCCAAACTTGGAGTTTCCCTACAGAAGCCCTGTTCCCATTTTGCTCCTGACAACAAAGCGTTCGCTTTGCATTTAGCAGGAACAACCAGTTTAGAGGTTGAGTGAATGATCGGTGTTAATTAGTAGCATTCAAAATTAAAATAAAGGTCAAAAGAGGGTAGGCACTATCAAAGAGCGCGTTTTGCTCAAAGGAAATATTAATGACACTCGTTCCGTTTTCAAGATAAACCTGTTCAGGCACCGAGTTAATGAAGAAATAAATCCTCCTCTCCAAGGAACGTCACTACTCCTCAAACACAAACCACATGTCTTTCATCTCAAGGTGTGCCCGGCGCTATCTCTCATCTCTCCTCACTGTTTCATTTCTCTTCACTCTTGAGATGCCAGCTCCCTTCCCTGAGTGGCTGCAGCATGGACCCACCACCAGCTCGTTGGACTTGGACTGACACATTCTTTCTGCAGAGATGTCAGCCCAGAGCGACCTGCATCTCGCTGCCCTCCTTCCAGCTTCCATTCCATGAAGCAAAAAGGCAAGGGGATGTCACTTAGGAGTGTGGAAGTGGTAGTTTCAGGACCTCAGCCTCCTCCAGCTGGTTCAGACAAGCATGAGGTCCTCTGCCTCTCCCCTAACCTCACCTGAACATTAGGCTGAACATTAGGCAAAAAAATTTCACAGAAAGGGTTGCTGGGCACTGGCAGAGGCTGCCCAGGGAGGTGGCTGAGTCACCTTCCCTGGAGGGGTTTAAGGGATGGATGGACAAGGTACTGAGAGACGTGGTTTAGTAATTGATAGGAATGGTTGGACCTGATGATCTGGTGGCTCTTTTCCAACCTGGTGATTCTATGATTCTGATGCTTCTGATTTCTCACGTGATAGATGCCCCATCACCTCACAAGCTCCCTCAGGAAGGTCCACTTTCTTGCGTCATGTCTGTGCAGCACCTGGAGCTGTGGGGCTGGGCTATGGCCCTTGGACACACAGGAGAAGTGTGTCCAGACCCTCCCCAGCTGCCTTTGTTTGCTTTGCTGGCACAAGATAAGCCAGAAGCAAATTTACTGAACTTCTCACCTGAGGGCTGGGTCACCTTCTGCAGGTGCTTCGCTCCACTGACAACAGAGGGAGCCCAAGGATGTCTGTGCTCCAGAGTCAGGCACCTCAGGCAAATTTAGGGTGGGATTAATCCAGAGCTAAACAAATATTAATGCATTCAGAAGGCAGCAGCAGCAACATTCAAATATATTTATATATAAACAGAAAGAAAGTGAGAAGGGAAGTACACGTGCACACTTTGGTTTCTCCATGACCCCCAAAATGCCATAAATCAGAAATCCAGAGAAGAGCAACGAAGCTGGGGAAGGGGCTGGAGAAGAGGCCTTATGAGGAAAAGCTGAGAGAGCTGGGGGTGTTTAGCCTGGAGAAGAGGAGGCTGAGGGGAGACCTCATTGCTCTCTACAGCTACCTGAAAGGAGGTTGTGGAGAGGAGGGAGCTGGGCTCTTCTCCCAAGTGACAGGGGACAGGATGAGAGGGAATGGCCTCAAGGTCCAACACGAGAGGTTTAGGTTGGACATTAGGAAAAAAATGTTCACGGAAAGGGTCATTGGTCACTGTCAGAGGCCACCCAGGGAGGTGGTTGATTCACCTTCCCTGGAGGTGTTTAAGGGACGGGTGGACGAGGTGCTAAGGGACATGGTTTAGAGATTGATAAGAATGGTTGGACTTGATGATCCGGTGGGTCTCTTCCAAGCTGGTTGTTCTATGATTCTAAGATGAAGCAGGATTTGCCTTCTGCCCCAGCTCCTATGCTGCCAGGACTAAGGCAAACCCCTGCCTTGCCACCAACAGCAAAGTGAGGAGGCTGTGGAGCCAGCAGGAGGAACCCAGGGTGCAGGGGCTGGGGGCTTTCAGACTACTCTGCACCAAGAACACAGAGCTCCAGCTCCTCCTGCTAAAACCACAGAAGGTCAAGGAAAGTGATATTTTCATCTTTTGGAAACTAAATACCAGGAACACGCCTACACAGTCTTTGTCATAATCTCCCAAATTCAGTTAGAAGTAAAGAACAGGCAGAGGCCAAACATTTCCTGGCTTAATAAAAACGCTATCAACGTTTAACCTCTTCTCTGCTGGCAGCGCAGAGATCTCCCGTTCCCAACAAAGACAGGGCCGCAGCATTTACGTGCATGATGAAGACACACTCGCCTTTGCGGCAGCGTCATTTTTCTTCTCTCCCTTTCCTGTGCGCGCAGGCAAAGCCGACAAGCAATGAAATGTTGACACCAGCGAGGATGAGCGGGCTCGGCTGCGTGGCAACCGTCTGTGGAGAGATGCAATCTTGCATCGAGCATCCCGTCCCGGCGCAGACACCTGCTGGCTGATGCTGCTTCGCCCCGTCTCACCCGCCAGAGAAGCAACATGAGAGATGGGCTTCCAGGAGACCAGATGGGCACCTGTCAGCAGCCATACATCAAGAGATCGTTCCTTTGGATTGTGTGCTACCGAAAAAATAAAAGGAAAAAAAGAAAAGAAAAAACCCCCACCTTCTGCAAGATTTTCAAATACGTGATTCTCAGATGCTGTGTGAAAAAAAAACTAATTGGCAGCTCTCAGCCCTTTTTTCCGAGTGAGCAAAAGTGAAACAGGCCAGTATTCCAGATTTCTCACAGTATCCCTCACCGTTTTGGAAAAGTAGCGAAGAGGGGCCCATTTCCCTGAGTTATTTCCCTCTGACATCTTAAGGGAGCAGTGGGCAGCTGCACACAGACGACCGACATTGAAAGCAGGCGCAGCAAAGTGGTGAAAAAGTTGAACTCTGCAGCTCAGCAGCATCAGTTCCCAGAAGGCCAGGAGTTAATTTTGATCTACAGGCTGGTGACCATAAGGATCTCAAGCCTTAGAAATCGATAGTGGACTCCAAATGTGACATCTTAGACAGTGATGGGGCAAAGATTCTCAAGTAACTCTACCCTGCTCAGCAGATCTCTGTGTCAAGGCTGTTTGCTCCAGCCCAGCTGTCTCAGAGCTCAAGAGCCATACGGCTGGTGGACTTCAGAGAGGGAGATCAAATTCAGAGGCTGCAAAGTGTGAGTTTCTTTGCTTTCCACGTCCCTGCTCAACTTTAGGCTTCCTGCTTTCGCAATGAATTTCTCGGAGGTTCTCGGCATTGCTTGCTCATTTGCAGACTGCACTTCCAGCTATAAAAATAGAACAGACACTAAAACAATCTTCAGGAATCAGATAAGAGCTCCTCCCAGGAGGAAGAAAAAGAAAGTGTGAGTCTCTTTTCTTTTCTTTTCTTTTTTTTTTTTTTTTTTTTTTTGTTCTCAAGCTCCACCAGGGATGGTTCGGGCTTGACATAAGGAAAAGATTCTTCATAGAAAGGGTTATTAAGAACTGGAACAGGCTGCCCAGGGAGAGGGTTGACTCGCCTTCCCTGGAGGTGTTTAAGGTGCTGAGGGGCATGGTTTAGTGTTTGATAGGAATGGTTGGACTCAATGATCCGGTGGGTCTCTTCCAACTTGGTGATTCTATGTTTAAGAACCCTCATTGTGTTACAATTACAGGTTGTGATTTCATCCCAAAGGGCTGTGCAAGAGCTTCACGTAAACTGGTATAGAAATAGCGAAAGACAAGAAACAACAGTTTTCTGACATGACTTCCTCCTGAAATGCAGAAAAAAACCCAGGTAAATGTGGATCTGCCACATCAGAGGTTTCACTTGCCTTGAGCAAGTCATTTTTGCTGCTAGGGTTTGCTAAGGAAAGCCTTAGGGAGCCTCTCACATCTCCAGTTTCCAGCTGGCCACCCTACTTCTCCATCTTCTAGGTCTGTTGCCCACCAGACTCCTCCCTCAGCTAATTAACTCAGGACCAGTACCTGGGCCCTTTTTGGATTGGTGTTTTCCCATCCTTTTGAGTTATATCAGCTCTCAGAGGGGGTCTCACCAGTCCTGGAGCGGGGGTGAGATAAGCCCTGGGAAAACGAGGAGGGGAGATGGGAGGGAAGGGAATGTGGGACTTCCACCAGACCTTCTCCCCGCCCACTGTTTTTCATTGAAACAAATTGAAAACCTTGAAACCTTTCAAAAAAAACCACATTGAAACCTTTCAAAAGAGAGCTTTATAACCCCCTTATCTGCGTATAGCTAGTGATAAGTACTCTGATATATGTCTGGTCACAACATGAACTCGCTGGCCCTGGCCCTTGTTGTGTGCACAGAAACAGATACCCACAACCTAAAAAAAAAAAAAAAAAAGAGCTACATTAACACAAGTAAATAAATACAATACAGCAAATGGGGCTGTAAGAGACCTCGAGTGGTCTCCCAGTTCATCCCCCCAAGGCAGGGTCATATTACAGTTTATTGCCCAACTCGGTGCTAAAAATATCCATTGGCTGAAGTTCCAGTCTTTCTGGGCAACTGCTTCCCGTGGCTCTCTCCTTTTCACCCTTCAGAGATTATCCTGGACTTAGATGTTCCCTCACTGCAGTTTAAGCCCAGGCACTTTCCTGTCCTCAGCAGACACACGCAAGGGTTCATTCCCATCCCACTCACAACAAACATCTGGAGATGGTTACAGCTCTCGCTCAGGCTCTGCGATGTTTGCGTCTTTTTTTCTAGACAAACAGTGGCAGTTCAGATTAAAAACAAAGAGTCACGAGCTGGCCGTAACACACAGAGCAGAGATGGTGTCAGTGCTGGAGGGAGCAGACAATTTGACTCATTTGTTGGTGAACTGGTGGTGGCAAGAAAGCAGGGCAGGGACACCAGGGCCAGGCACTATGAGACCCCCAGCATGGTCTGCCTGCTGCTAACAGCCCCAGGGTCCCATTCCCACCTCCAGACTGGCAGACATTTACAAGATCATGTATTGCATAATTTTCCCATTTTTATTGCTCTTTCAAAGATTTTCCTTCCAAGAGGTCAGAAAGAGAGGCACAGTTATAAAATCATAGAATCAGAGAATCACCAGGTTGGAAAAGACCCATCGGATCATCGAGTCCAACTGTTCCTATCAAACACTAAACCATGCCCCTCAGCACCTCATCCCTTAAACCCCTCCAGGGAAGGTGACTCAACCACCTCCCTGGGCAGCCTCTGCCAGTGCCCAATGACCCTTTCCGTGAAAAATTTTTTCCTAATATCCAACCTAAACACCTCCTGGCAGAGCTTGAGGCCATTGCCCCTTGTCCTGTCCCCGTCACTTGGGAGAAGAGGCCAACACCTTCCTCTCTACAACCTCCTTTCAGACCAAGCACATCCTGGACATGCTCCAGCATCAGCCTGAAAGTATAACTGCTCTGAATATGAAAATATCATCATTTGTCATGGTCCTCAGTCCACGCTCCTCCTCCCACATGGAATGCAGCCTCTGCACACCCAGCAGCATGTCTCACATCCACCAAGCAAAACACATTTTCCAACCACGTAGGGGCAGCCCCTCTGCAGGAGGTCACCATGGCGTCTGCCCTGCTCCTACTGCTGCATCCAAAAGTGCCCCACGAGCGCTTTGCGATGATGCACCAGCACTGAGCATGGGGAGTCCCTGATGGGAAGGTTCCTGTTCCCATCCCTCACTGCATTTCCTTAAAATGCAAGGGAAGAACAAAAGAATGCAAGGAGCTGTGTAGCAGGGATAGCAGAAGACAAAATACGCTACATAGATTCCTGGACTTAACACACTGATGCCGCCTTTAACACCAGCAAGGGCTCACGAAGCCTCGGCTGTAAAGCTGCAATTACCAACACGTGAGATTTTTTTGTGTCCTAACTGTAAGGAAAATACCACCTACAGCAAAAACCGCAGTTTAGTCTGCCTATCCCTTACAGAAACTCCACAAGTTTCACCCAGCTCAGTATCAGAGAGATGATGAAACCTCTTCTGAAGGTGTCGGGGCCTCAGGTCAGTCTAAACACTCTTCTGGGAGCACCCTGAGTCCTCTTCCTCCCCAGCCTCAAAGACACTGCTCTGCATTTTTTGCCTTACTGTTTTTCTTGGCAGCTGCTTTCTTTCAAGTCAAGCTACGGCTCTGTTGCTTTTAGGTATTTCAATTCATATTCTTGATTCATTTCTTCCCTAATCACTCGGGATACTGCATTTTACAAAAGACGGTATAATTAATCTTCCAGGTTTGTTAATGCACGATGAGCAAGACGTGATCCATGACAATTTGATGCCTTAGTGAGCTGCTAGACAATGGAAATTTCTGAGTTATACCCAAAACCGCCACACCCAGGCTCACAGAAGCTGACAAGCACCTTCTTAAATGGGAGCGTAATTTAAGGGATTTGTTATTGTTGTTGTTGTTTTAAATTTGGTCCCAAAAATCCTTTGCAAAAGCAAAGCCGGCAATTAATGCAGCAGTTCAGTGAGTTCCAGAAGTTGTTGAATTTCTCGAAACGTTATCAGTGATCTGGGAGACCCAGCAAGGCGCATTTCGTATGGTGATTGCTGTTAACCTGGTCCTGCGCCACTCTAACATGCATTCCTCATTCCTCGCAAGCTGAGCGATGGTTTAGCAGTCAGCATCGCTTGCAGACAGCTCCGACTCATCTCAATCGCTCTCTTAGATGTTAACAACCCCGCAATGGCCAATGTGGATATTGGCTGTCCATAACAAAGCTATTAGAGTGACATTTTGGTAGGAAGTGGTGGGAAAGCTGCAGTCATCAGACAGAGTTGTAAAAGGTTAATGAAGATGAAAGGGCAGCAAATACAGAGGAAAAGCCCAGGCAGTCAGGAAGATTTTGGTAAGATTTGCTAAGCTGCTGCCCAGCCACACACTAATGGATTTCCTGCATTTCCCGGTTGAGCTGCTCATTTCCAATAGCCTCAGCAAATCTGTATTGCTGGGAGAAACACTGAACTACTGTCTGGCTGGTAGCATTTGTAGCAATTCTTGCCCAATACTGAGCAAAACGATCAAGTTTCCAAAGGGAGTTTGGGAAGAAATTTCACTCCACCCAGGTACAAGGTCCCTGGGAGGGCTCCAGTCACAAGCGCTCCAGCTCAGCCTGGAAACACGTAACTGAAGCATTATCAATATGTGCCTCACCTAGAGGAGATCCCTTCCCAGTAACCTCAGTGTTCCTGGAAGGAAATTTTTTCAGTCAGCGTTATCAGAAAGCTGCTAAGGACAAGCAATCTCCTGGTACTGCTGGCTAGGACAGGACGATGCAAGGCGCTCTTTCAAAGCAGAAGCAGGGGAAAACTTCTTAATTTCATTCTATCCTTATGATGGGACAGTTACTGACAGTCCACTTAGAATCATAGAATCACCAGGTTGGAAGAGACCCACCAGATCATCGAGTCCAACCATTAAGTCCAACCACTTGTACTGCAGTATCCAGTTTTCACACTATGAGGCTCCCGATCATTCCCTTTATAAAGCTATTTAATGACTGAGTAGGTGTCCTTATCCCACTTCTCATTTTTTTGTCACCACACCATTGTTTTCTTCATTATCTCTCTCACCACCTAAAATATCCTCTCTTCCTCACCACCACTTCAGGCTTTCAAATGACTGGAGGTTTTTACCTAATCTCTGCCCTACTCCTCATCCCATGTTGAGACGGGTGCTTAGCTAAGCTATGCACATAGCTCACTGTCAGCATTGCCACATAAATCAGCCCTTCCAGCTCCAGCCGGTGCTATGCTCTGAATTCCTGCCACTCATCACCACGGCCCCGCGGGTGAGTGCCAAGAAAGGGACATGGACCTGCTGGGTAGGATCAGATGAGCTCAGCAGAGAAGGACTCACCGCTCATGTTCTCCCCAGCACAGGGCATCTGCACACACAACCTAGCTCGTCAACCAGCAGTTTTGCTACCACCTAGTAGAATTCATCCTTTGTATGACCTTCCAACAAAAATTCCCCATGCTTTTTCCAACTTCCCCATCTCATTAAAGAGAATTTTATTTTTAGCTCAAGTATTTCCAGCCTTGATCTCCTCTGTTGCTCATTTCTCTCAGTTCCTCCCAGTTCCACAGTGACTGCAGGTTTGACTACACTGTATTTAGCACTGAGATCATTTATGAAGGCAGCACGTTTAGCCACATTTTTGTTGTTGATGATTGGACTTGATGGTCTTGACGTCTTTTTCAACCTTAATGATTCTTTGATTCTAGCATTGTCTGTAACCCAAGAGATGAGCCTTTCATCCCAGTCACAAGTCCTCTTGAAACTGTGGCTGTCAATACTGAGGTCAAGAGTACATGCAGGCAAATACAGTTCACTCACTTCTAGCCTGATCTCAACAGAACTTTTCCTTTTGGGGAACTGGGCCAATTTCTGCCTCATTTCCTATTTCCCAC
>WAAB01009199.1:15148-33838 GCA_013389865.1 Piaya cayana | reverse complement strand
CACTCAAGATCACCTGTTCCATGACTTTCCCTGGCACTGAGGTCAGACTGATAGGCCTGTCGTTCCCTGGGTCCTCCCTGCGAACCTTCTTGTAGATGGGCACAACATCAGCCAGCCTCCAGTCCAGTGGAACTTCCCCAGTCTTCCAGGACTGTTGGAAGATGATGGAAAGGGGTTTGCCAGCACATCCACCAGCTCCCTCAATACCCTAGGGTGAATCCCGTATTAATGATATGGAAAAATGTATCATAGTTTTTTTGACTTTTTGCAGGTTGGTAATATAGTTTTGTTATCGCAGGTAATCAAATACATGCAACTTTCTGCTATGCAGAAATTAACATTCTGACTTCACCAATTACAAGTCACAAGCATTTTTGAGTGAAGGTAAGTCATGACTTGTGAGTTGGTAAAACTTCCACAATGCTATATATATAATCCACACAAAATTCCTTTGAAGATACTTTGTAGAATATCTATATAGTTTCTTTATAATTTTATTAAAGCTTATATTGCAAACAAGACTTAGTCCATATGCACAGGGATGCATACTTCTCTTGGCTTTGGGCTTAACAGTTACGTGTAATTTCAAAGATTTCTTAAGTAGCGCCTTCAATTTTACACTGAACTAAAATGTATTTACAAATATGAAGCATTTCTAGGCTATGATTTTATATGCTATGTTCCATTATGTAATAATTTAATTTGAAAGAACTATTAATAGTTCTTTGCTTGCCAACTTCCTATCACAAGTCCTTAGCTCCCACAGGAACATTACGCAGATGTCTTCTGCCACAGAGTTGAACTAATTTAATTTTGGTGACAAAAATTATTCAAGTGAAAACATTTGCTATATATTATTTTTAGAATACTTGAAAGTTGGTTTAAAAAGTAATAATATTTTATCTTGTAACTAGTCTGAGTTTAGTTTGAGTTTAAATGCTTCTTTGATTTCCACTTGACAAGACACTTTGGTGTGTATTTGCAATATATTTCGTAACTCTAACAGCGTTATATGGCCTCAGTGTGATCATTACTTTGCTTTTTTTTAGATTAATTCAGTGAGATATATTGTTTATTTTTGCAAAAGAAAATTCAGCACAAACACAGATAACTTATAAGCCATATGAATTTCTTCAAACTGCAAAAATACAAAATCTATTAAGATATGGTTCTTCAGGTAGAAATCCTACTCTCGTGAGATTTACCTTCCTCAGAACCTGATGGAGCAGAGATGGAGGAAAACATCTGACTTGTTCAAAGAGTGATATCTCAGAGCTAATACTAACTAAAGCAGTAGTCCATCTTTGGAGGGGTCAAGTGATGAGTCAAAACTGGTTTCATAGTCTATTTAACTCCTGAAAAGCTCTTAAAATTTGAATCAGCAATGGCAATTTAAAACAAAATTAAAAAAATACCCTAAACCTTATGGAATTAGCTTACCCTGGGCATCTTCAAACCGTCTTTGCAGATATTGCTTTTTGAAATCTTTTTCTTGGTCAAGCTGTTTTTTGCTTACGTAAGTTTCATTGGGCAGTTTTAAGTCATGATCTGATTTTATGAGGTATAGGCAAACAGTACACTATATCTCCTGAGGGAAAAAAAAGAAACGTCTTTAGCAGCCTGCTTCAAGGAAAAATCAGGTTGTTGTGGATAAAAAGGTCATGGACATCTACATTAAAGCCGCTAAGTGTTTTGTTACACTCGGATGTGATGAGTTCACAATGACACTGAGGTAACTCTAGCCAGTTCTAACTGTGTGCTTGTAATAGCTCAGTTCCTGGCATTTTCGTTTTGGGTATAGTGTATAGGCAGGTCTGCATAATTAGAGCAAAATTCTGACAAGCTTCTAAAAATGTGAGAAGTAAGAAAACCAGAGGAAATTAATATATAATCAAATATACATAAAGCTACTGAGAAAAGGAAAGGGAAAATTAGCACTCTCAGTGCTCCATACATCATACTAAAGGCAGCAAGGAATGGTGAAAATAAATTTGATGAAAGAAATAGTAAGACTTTTCAGAACATCTGTTTAATGCTTGTCATCTGTGGTCTGTAAAACACATTAAACAAACAGTTTGTCTACACTTCTGAAGGGTTCCTATGAATAGATCCTGCCTTTTGGAGGGCTGATTGACTAGTTGATCTCTTCTTGTTGATCTTTCCACACCAAAGATTTTGTGTTTCTCAAAATCAAGTAACAGCATACTGTCCTGTGAATCTTCATGTTGATTAGTAAAAAAAAAATCAAACCTAAAAGTAAAAAAATGTATAAAGATGATGCTAACAAAAAGCTTTTACTTACTATGCCCTGGGTAAGAAATCAGAAGTATTTTAGAAAAACACTTGCACACTTCATGTAAATACAGAGATAGTTTAATTGATATTAATTAATTCTTACATTCCTGCAAATACATATTTTTGCTTTCTTGTACCAATATTTTCAAAAGTAGAAAAAGGAGGAAAAAGTTATATGTTATAGTCTGTAAATTAGCATCTTGACATATCTTTCTCTCTAGTTTCAATATACATATATGTATTTTATTTTGTCTGTATTTTATAGGACACTACAAATAGAACAAAACTAAATTTGTAGCAGTTTATGATTTTATGATTACATCAGTGGGCAAGGGAAAAACAATGAATGTAATCTCTCTAGACTTTTGTAAAGCCTTTGACAGAGTCCCCCACAACATCCTTCTTTCTAGCTTGGAGAAATATGAATTTGATAGGCGGACTGTTCAATGGATAAGGAATTTGTTGGATGATTGCATCCAGAGGGGAGCAGTCAAAGGTTGGTTGTCCAAATGGAAAGCAGTGATGAGTGTAGCCAGGAAAGAAAGGTGTGTTCCTTAATTCAATCAGATGTCTAAAATTATATGATGATAATGTGGACTGTGCCCTATTACAGGAAATTATTTGTAATATTCCTTTTGCACCACAGTTTTTATTGGTGAAAAGTATGCTCTGGAAAGATAGAGTTTTCAATCAAGAATTGATGTTGAACGATATTTAATGACAGCTCATTGCCTCATTCTTCTGATTGCTTATCTCTTGAGATGTCTGTAATCAGCTATTACCTTGCTGAATTGGCAGAGGTTTTTTTCCACTTATCTCCACTCCAAATATTTTTTCCTCAGAACCGGGCAGAAATTCTTTCGCACAGTTCAGTCTGGTGGAAAAAAAAGCAACTAATGAAATATTTGAATCTGTAAAAAAATGTTGAGAAGAAAGAAAAGTCTTAGATCTTTGTATCTATGAATATCATTGAGATCTGTCTCATGTAATCCATATTTTTTAAAGAATATTGAAAAATGGGAGCAGATGAAGAAAAGAGCCATTGACAAGTCCCTAAGATTAGAAAGTGTCTTGCTGCGAGGAGCTGAGCTCAATCTGTTTACTTTATCGGAAATAAAATTGAGATGTCACTTGATTACAATATATAAAGATATAGTGGTTAATAAAAAGAGATTAAATCCAGCAGAGAAAGCTGTAATTAATGTCTGTTAGCTGAGTCAGAGAAATTTGCATTAAGAATTTGGGAAAGGTTTTTAACAATAATGACAATTTAGTGCTAGAATAAATTACTATAAAACTTCTAAATTTACCATCTTGGCATGGCTGGAAGGAGTCACAATGTGGGATATTCTGCACTTCTTCCAGCTGAAATATTGCTGGTTGGGGGAACAGGAGGATCCTACTGTCTCTCTCATCCTTCTTGTAGTAAATACTGTGCCAAAGGCACACTGGATTGTTTTCTTATTTTTTTCCTGTAATTATGCACCAATTACTGCAGTCCAACACAGAGATACATGATTAAGATCTAATGACCAGTGATACAGAACATGACAAAATAGATCAATGTTTTTTGTCTTTTGATTTGCAAATTCTTGGACTTCAAGCAGAGCACTGAAACCTTGAGTAGCAATGTAATCAAACTGACTACTGACTTGGTTTTGCTCCTCATTTTGTGATGGTTACCTACTTTAAACATTTTCAAAGGTAATGCTACTCATAACTTTCATGTTTCTCGATTTGAGGTTCAATGAATTTTTTTCCCATATGTTGCTTTTTGAGTTGTGAGGCTTGTCAGGATTTTTGGTGATAAAGATTTACTAAATAAGAAAATCTTAATATGTTTTTCTGTACTTATATTTCTCTAACATTTCTAATTCCATTTTTATTATTTTTAGAAAATAAACCTGCCTACTATTAGAATACAGGTTGTCATCCAGGCAAAGAAAAGCGAGAGGCAGTAGTCAAGGCAGAGCAAATACCAGAGTTTCAGAAATCATTCATAGAGGTAAAATCACATTTTGACTACAGTTAACTATAATTCTAACTTGTATTACAATTACCTATTATTAAAAAAACCCACAACAAAGCAAAACCCTTAACTATTCAGTGAAACTACTATTGGAAACCTGATTAGGATTGCAGACTCCTAGTGCAAGGCAGTGCATGAGTAGACTTCTGCTTCTGTACTTCACAATTTAATAAAGTTGGGCAAAAGAGAAATTGTGGAATCAGAGAATCATAGAACGGTTTGGCTTGGCAGGGACCTTAAAGATTACCTAGTTCCAATCCCTCTGCTATAGGCAGGAACACCTCCCACTAGTCTGCCCAAGGCCCCATCCAACCTGGCCTTGAACACCTCCACGAAGGGGGCATGCACAACTTCCCTGGGCAACTTGTTCCAGTGTTTCGCCACCCTCATTGTGAAGAATTTCCTCCTAATGTCTAAAGCTGCTCTAGTATAGTTTATACCTACTCCCTCTTGTCACCACAAGCCCTTAGGAATAGTCTCTCTCCAGCTTTCTTGTAGGCCCCTTTTCTTTCTATTCCCCTTTTCTTTCTATTTTTCTCTCTATGTCCTTATATTTTCCTTTGATCTACTTCATCTTTCGCAGCACTTTTAGATGATGCAATATTGTATGTATGTAATTGCAAACTAATTCCTGTTCTGTAATGAATGATGATTTTGTACAGAACAGTAAAGAGACCAATAAACACTGTAACTGTAGTCCATGAAGAAGCTGCACCATTCTTCATTTTAAGTACTAAATGTGAAGCACCATGCAATGAAAGTGACTCCACAACCCAACCTCTGTATCCTCTGAGGAAATAGCATTTGGAACACCTTTGGTTTGATTACAACTTAATGTCACATCATTTCAGTTATATGTTGGTCTATCTTTGCAGAACAAAACTTTGTGTATCGCCAAGTATATAATAAGTATGTAATAGAAGAAGAAAATGAAAACTTGGTGCAAAAAATCAACATACATCCCTATATACCAAAATAACTTCACATCATGGAACTATCTAAGTGGGAAAAATGCAGTGTTAGATTTATTTGCATGTGTTAGATTTGTTTGGTCAATCTTTAATGTCAGATAAAACTAATTCCTCAAGAAATGGAGGCTGCAGGATGACCTCATTGCTCTCTAGATCTTCCAGAGGAAGGGAAGCGAAGAGGGAGATATTGATGTCTTCTCCCCAGTGATAGGACATGTGAGAATGTTTCAGACCTGTGCCAGTGAGGTTTAGAGCAGATATTAGGAAGCATTTCTTTACTGAGAAGGTGTTCAAATACTGGAACAGGTTTCCTAGAGAAGTAGTTGATGACTCAAGCCAGTTAGTGTTTAAGAGGCATTTGGACAAAGCCCTTAACAACATGCTTTAGCTTTTGGTCTGCCCTAAAGTGATTAGGCAGTTGGACAAGTTGATTGTTGTAGGTCCTTTCCAACTGAAACCATAGAATTGTAAAATACGGTATTGGAAGGGATCTCAAGGATCATCTGGTCCAATCTTTCTTGTCAATTTTTCTTTTTTTTTAAAGGAAGAATGAACCTGAAATTCAAGACTTGAGTGGTAAGAAATAGCTTATCTAAGTATAATGTAAAGAGGTTCTTTTAAATGATGTCTTTCCAAAGTATAAGTATTTTGACTATATCAGAGGCATATTGTATTTCTCACATGTATTTTTAAGTATATATTTTACAGAGCAGTCTTTTCCCACTGAATCAGTGTCAATTATTCAATATTTCTTTTGCTTTACAAGGATATTAATGCTTACTAGTTCTTATATTTGGCAAGCCATGTAAACAGTCCTTTTTTCTTGACTCACTTCTAATGTCATCAAGTTAAGTATCAGTCATCCTTCTGACGCTTGTGCAAAAAGGATCACAATCTCAGATATTTTCTGGACTTAAAATATTTGTAGGCTGACTTGAAATGGTAGAAATTTCTATTAAACATCTGTGAAACTGGATTTTAAAACTAGAAATGTCATTTTTTTCAGCATACTTGTACTTGGTATTCGTGGCTATTCCTGTAACACAACTCATGTGACAGGAAGCCCTCTGTTTGCCAGGAGTTATTCACAGAGAATGATTTTGAATCGATTTTGTATATTTCTATCTCTTATACTACTATTATTTAACTTCTTATCATTGTTACATTAAATTAGTTTTTCTTCCCAACCCACAAGACTCTCTTCTTCATTTCCATTTCCCCTCTCCCTCTGCATTTGAGTGAGAACTAGGGACTAAACCAGGACATGTCTATTTCTTTTTTTTGCCATAACAAGGAAAACAGATGCTATTTTCATAGTTTTATTAAGGTTATTGTTAGCTGAAAGTATATTTATATTTTCTCTAAGCTTTCATAAGACAATTTTCTTAAAGTGAGTATGTCTTTATGCCTCACATTTGATCTATAACACTAGATAGAAAAAGTTTGAGACTGGCTTTTATTGACTGAATTGTTACCTCCATCTGTCCTTTCACCCTGAAAACTTTTGGCAATATTTTTATTAGTCTCTACCTCTGCATTATGAACTTTTAAAACCAGATTATCAGATAAAGAGTATTTTTACACTATTCTTTTCTGAAAGAAATTAGTCTCCACCAGCCATTCAAAACTGGATTCTTTAGACTCTCAATGATGCAAGTCATGTATTCTCTGCCAAAAATGCAAAGGAGAGAACAGAGACTTGATAATCTCTGCACTGAAGCTTTAATGAAACAAATCCTCTGTAATCATGCAAATCACCATTTGGCTGGCTTTTTTTTTGGACAAAATAGCTCATTCTCCACCTGCTAGATGGTAAGCCTGCATGCAAAAAAGAGAGAAATCTTCCTGCTCTGTCATGACAGTTCAGTAGTAATACTGTGTCACTGGTGTTTGCATTTTGTTATACTGATGCTCAGAGGATTTTTTATGTAAGCTTTTTATTCCAACATAAATGCCAGTATGAATATTATTTTTTTTCAAAGACTTTTTAATGCCAAAATAAGACTGACTAACATAAGTCAGTAAATTGCTGACTTTCTTTGATGTATCCCAGAGTACCAGTAAAACCTTCTTTTTTAACAGCCAAGTGATAGTGGAGACTGAATATCTCAGGATTCTACAATATTTTCACATATGAAGAATAACCCAAATCATGTTGTGCACTGAATTTGCATTATAATCTATACCATAAGGTTGGTCATTTTTTCTGGGCTATATAATTTCTTTAGCTTGAAATAGTATCTTCAAGATTTCATTTTAGTCAACACTTCCACAACAGGACACGTAAGTAATGTCATCCTGGTTGTATGTTTATTTCTTCCTGTTTTGGATAGTTATTGTTGTATAAGTCATAGTCGGCTGTATGGGTCTTTTGCTATTAACTATGATCTATGGCTTGATAGTAGTTATACTGCATCCACTCGTGTTTTGGTTTTTTAATTAATCAAGTACCTTATTTATTAGAAATTACTAATACCTTCAGAGAGCTATTATTATCTATTTAAAACCAAAATTTACTTAAATGCCTAAGAACTGACTTCAATAGCACCTTACTCGCTGTCCCAATTAAAGAATATTCTTCAAAACTATATGCATACCAAATATAGCTTTATAAGAAATGTAATAAAACACGGCAAGATATTTTTGATTTCACATTCTAATAACCATGCAGCTGCCCTTAGCTTTTAGACTACAGCAGATCCTGATTACAACCCTGAAGCTTATTTACATTTCAAACAGTGCACTCCAGATTTATCTTTACACTTCTGATGTAGTTGCATACTTAGGAATGGCTTCCTGGAAGACCCTTGCTGGAGCGCCACCATGCACTATCTGTCCTTTTTATAACTTGCTGTGTAGATTAGCAATCTACAGAGAGTAGACAACATGCTGTATTGTTCTGGTGCTGCTTCAGTTCTGCCTTGTAATGGATAGTACTGTTGAAGAAAATAGAGGTTTTTATTGTGCTCTCCTTTCATAAGGATGAGTGCTAATATCTAGGAAGCCTTAAAGCAGCCTAAGGGCAAAATAAGCACTTGTGATTTAGCCAGTTGTGTTTTCATGTATTTAAAACTCAGAGCCTTATATTGCTGAAAGGGAATGCCTGGCAAATCGTTTCTGGCAAAACAGAAGTTTTAAACATTAATTCCCTTAAATAAAACTTCTAACTTATTTTACACACATTTTTTCAAATGTCTCCTAACCATAATAATTTATGCATCAGAAACCCAATTCTCATTGCCTTTACAGACCAATCTGGTTTATTTACATAAGTCCTACACCAACAACGTTACCATGGTTGTATAATTACAATTTAACCTTGCAAGTGACTTACCCAAACATAAGGTACTGAAACAGTGGTGGGACTAAGTTCTCATATCCCAACAAAACAAATAATGTATAAATTTGTTTTCTAGTTAACTATAAATTTCTTTGTATAAAAATATTATTCCCTAATAAGAAGACTTGTGTTAATCAAAATTCTCAACCCTGAAATTCCTCTTTTTCTTTCTCTTAAAACCTGAAAATATTAACAGAAACTATTGGCATGATTTTTATTATGTTCTGGATAAGCATCACTCTGTGGAAATTTGCTTTAAGAAAAGATACTCCTTTTGGAGCTGATAATCTAATTCACTTGTTAGAAAGTTTGTATTTCAGTGAAATAGGACTTCAAAATCTTCCATTACTTTATTGATCTGAGAATGAAGAGAGCAGGAAGAGCTACTATTTTTTGTGAGTGAAGAGAAATTACCGATATTGATCAGCTGGTGACATTGGGATAAATTACATATTTATTGCCTTTTTGAAATGAAAGATAAAATGAAAGATTGCCTTTTTGAAATGAAAGATAATAATGCCTTTTGTGATACTTTCCTAGGTTTGCCAACAAATACTCTCCCCATAACTTTTTACTGATAAATGAAAGACTGCAAAGGGTCAAAGGCAGAGGAAAATCCTAAAGAACTTCTTTTCTTTGTAAAAGAGATGCAAGCAATAGTGACCACTTAGAAAGCTGATTAAATGCTGATCTTTGACTTTTTATTAATTTTTCAATATAGACACTTCCGTGTTTCTCCTGAGCATTTGGTTCCTAGTCTTTTTAGGAAGAAAATGTTCATCATAGAACTTTATTTGGGAAGAGTCCTAACACTGGAGACAGCAAAAATATACTTCTGTAGGTAGTGGCCCTCTACAACTTTCTCTTCCAGAAAAATTTCTGTAGTAGCTTAACTACTCCTGCCTTTCCATAGTGCATCTGATGCTTGAAATTTACAACTTGTTACAGTGCAAAGGTTTTGTTTTTTTTTTTTTCACTAAACCTTATACAAATGTAGTAAACAAAAGCACCTCCAATCACCACTACTGTTTCATTTGTTACTGTGCTTCGAATTTCTTGTAGAAAATGCTTTGATTGTTCTTTTTTTGTTGTTGTTCTTGTTTTGTTGTGGTGTTTTGTTTTGATTCAAAATCCATCAATTCAAATATGGAAGTTGGATGAAGATTGTGATAACATCTATATTCTGCAGCACTTTATTCTCATGGATTCTGCAAGACTCTGGGGAGCTGTAAAGGGGAATGCAGAAGGGAGAGGTCTGCAGCTGCCTAATTCTGTGATCTCCTCTGTATTAGGTTAATAAGCTGCATCTTGCTCTGTAATGTCCTGCTACTTCTCTCCTTCTGAGCTGGGTCAAGGAGAAAGTTGGATACATTGGAGAGAAAGGTGAAGGGAAAAGAGCAGAACCTACATCTGATGTAACTGACCGCTTTGCCAACTTTTTATTATTTCGGGGCTGCCTAAGAGTTGACAAGGTAAGTTTTTCAATGCAACTTATTAGGTATAACTAACTTTAAGTTTGGCAGAACTAGAATCATAGAACCACCAGGTTGGAAGAGACCCACTGGATCATCGAGTCCAACCATTCCTATAAAATTAGGAGTCAATAACACTCTCCAGAAAAGTTCTATACATTCTTTGCTCCTTCTTGCATTCCCTAGATGACTATGCAGAGATAAAACAAAATAAATGTGGTTCTGAATGCACACAAAGTTACCTATGCAAAATTCTTGTAGAGTCTGAGCATTATGGATTCAAATCTATACCATTATTATTTAACTTTTGTTTAACTTGCAGATGAGTTGGCATAAAAATTGTAAGCCTTCATTTAATAAGAAACCTATTTTCCCTAGGACATTTTTCATTTAGAAACAATGTTTTTACTTCTACTTTTTGGAGACATAGTGGCCTGAAGAGTCTCAGTGAGTCACTTATGTGAATGTTTTTAGTTTTCTTAGTGGTTTCTTTTTCCCCCTCTCACTTTTCTAATATAACATTGTGTTAATAAAATATTTTATAACCTCCTTCTCCTGTTCCTAATGTGTTTAAATTGTAAAGTCTAGAAATATTTACACATTGTGCTGCATACTTACCTTGGCACAGGAAATACAGAAAAAAAAATCTGTTAGGATGAAACATAAGGTTTTAACATTAAGAAACTTTAAAAAATAAAAATGTGATGTAGTATCATGGAATCATAGAATAACCAGGTTGGAAGAGACCCACCGGCTCATCAACTCCAACCATTCCTATCAAACACTAAACCATGCCCCTCAACACCTCATCCATCCGTGCCTTAAACACCTCCAGGGAAGGTGAATCAACCACCTCCCTGGCAGCCTGTTCCAGTGCCCGATGACCCTTTCTGTGAAAATTTTTTTCTTAATGTCTAGCCTAAATCTCCCCTGGTGGAGCTTGAGGCCATTCCCCCTTGTCCTGTCCCCTGTCACTTGGGAGAAGAGGCCATTACCCTCCTCTCTACAACCTCCCCTCAGGTAGTTATAGAGAGCAATGAGGTCTGGTCTAAGCCTCCTCTTCTCCAGGCTAAACAACCCCAGCTCTCTATCTGATGCCTGGATTATTCCCTTGTTGATCATTCTCATCTAATAAAATGGTAATTAATTATGTAATTTGTAAAGTGAAAAATAACAAAAACTCTCTGCAGACTCTGAGGAACCCTGAAGATTCTAAATGATTTACTTAAAATCAAGATACTTATGACTACAGCATAATATTTCAGCTAATTAATCTCTTGTAGCCTGCTGCACATACTGATACTTAAAAAACATGTTAGTAAATTGAAGCAGTTTTAATTTCATTTTTTTAACACCAAGATATTAGTTTTACAAAAACACATAGTGTCAGTAGATCAAACAAGATTTGCCTTAATAAAATGGTAAGGACAGCAATTTCCCTCATAATGTTTTGTCTGACTCTGGATCAGGAGAATTCTGAATTGTGATGCCATATGGCATTCTACTTTCTTAAGTATATGGGTAAACTTACCTTCTATTTTAAAAGCAAGGGTTGACAAAACCCTATGCCTACTAGGTCCCCATTGTACTAAGCAATACAAGAGAATAACATCAAATGACCATCCTGTTTCTACATGTTGATTCTTCCCACTCTGGCCATTAGAGCCCAGTGTCCTAAATCAAGTTTCTGTAACTAAGACTGTCTCATCCATTATGTTTGCCACATCAGAAATTTAATATCAGTGGTGAGGTCATCTTAAAATAATTTAAAATTCTTGCCAAAAGTAAGACTGAACAGAAAACCTCATGGCATTTATCATGTAGTAAGAAATATTAACTGCAAAACACGTCTCAGGATCTTGCAGTGCAATTTCTGATGAAAGTACACCTCTTTCATTGTTGATCCCCTAGTGAAGACTGGCAAAGAGAATGTTAGCAATGTTAATCCTTAAGAGGAGACTGAAGGATGCTTTCAAATTATTTGAATATCCATGAATTTCTAACAGAACTTGATATTCTTCTGGTTGCACAGAGTAATTCTTACAATAAAACTATCTAATTTATTCTTGGCTGATACTTGTTTTCAAAGAAACAAGGCATTATCATGCAAAGTTCAGCAACAGAAGAAGCAAATAATTCCAGGAATACTCCCAAAAGGAATAAGAAATGGCACATATAGGAATGAACAGCAGTTGATAATACGTGTTTGAATTCCTGGGAAGATGTAATCTAATAGGGAATTTATTGATAGGTATTTTATGATATTTATCATCATGTAATGTCTAAACTTTAAAGCATTGACTACAACTGCCATCACAAGAGATAACATTTCATGATTGTAGATAAAATAAATTACTAATCCACATTTACATCATAAAAATAATTGACTATTCATGTGTGTTTGGCTGCTTTCTCTCCTGCTGCTTAAGTGTATATCAGTGTGGGAACAGTGTAATTAGGGAATTACTAAGTCTTAGTTAAACATCACTATTTCTCTTAAGCAATCAACACTTTATAGAAAAGAGTAATTTAGCATGGATAACTAAAACTCAGCATGAGAACTATCAGCAGAGATTTTGTCTCAAACAATTAACACTTGCTGCTGATAATGAAGTCTAAATATTAAATAGCAGTGTTAGCACATCTTCTTTACTTGTTCTTTTGTACCTTAAACTATTCCTCCTTTTTTCCCTCCTAGCCTGACCAAATGGAGATGTATACCAGTTTTTCTTTCTCACAGTTTAGTGCTACAGACTTTCATTTCAATAGTAGATTTAGAATGGACTGTTCCTAGTGCCTAGTTATCAGCAACATTTTTTTTCTGTTTCCTGAGTCATTATTTGAGACATCTTCTTGCACTGTCAACTTGAGACTGTCTTTAAAATCCTACATACTTGATATACATAATTAACTAGCTTGGAGAAAGATAGCTGACTGAAAGCTGGACAGGGTCAGGAAAAAAATCCCATTCCTTGGCACATATTCATATGACCTAATTGACCTAATGAAATAGGAGGAATTAATCATGTTTTCAGTCATTTCTCCTGCCATGAGTGTCTCTCCTTGTACTGTGTTCAATGTTTACAATTTTCCCATACAAGACATCCAATACCTTTCTGCTGATGGTAACCACAGGTTTGTCTGCTTTTTATTGACAGTTTATAATTGTCCACCAAGACTGAAGGTTAAAGGGCCACTTTCTTTAAATGGAAAATAAATTGAAGGGTTCCAACAATAGTGTTGACAACAGATCTGCAGAAGTGAAGGGAGTAAGCAATGTGAATGGCATGTTTGGAAGGTAAAAGAAAACTCTAAAACCTGTAGAAGGACAAATATCACTTCAAATTGTATGAATTTATTTTAATTCAAATATTAATCTGTGTTTTGAAAAGCACATATATTTTGAAGTACGTTTCCAATAAATTATTTGTAACTCATCCTGGGTAAATTAATATTAGAAAGTGGCTGTCAGATTTACCTAAATGCCATTCCTTGTTTCCAAAGTAAACACATTTGACCATTCTATTGGGTGCCATTTTTCTGTATTTAAGTCTGGGCCTGGTTTACATCAGTGTAAAGGATAAGGATGTTAAAAACTTAATTATTCTAAATTGTTGTAATTCTGTACATTTGCACTGCTTCTATAGAATTCCTCTTCCTTTTTCATTTTGCTAGTTAAATGTATCC
Source organism: Piaya cayana (assembly GCA_013389865.1). Lineage (NCBI taxonomy): Eukaryota > Metazoa > Chordata > Aves > Cuculiformes > Coccyzidae > Piaya > Piaya cayana. The sequence continues at coordinate 20,044 of WAAB01009199.1, read as the reverse complement.
TATCTTTGCTTCTGCTAGAAATTATTTTGTCCTTACACACTATGAACATCAGTTCTGCATGCATGACTGCACATAGGACAATTTAATCTTGACTGTTGTGGTTAGATTCTTAAAAAGAATTAATATGTAAAAGTTTTGGTTGCACATGTTGCAAATGAGAATGTTTGCAGACATACATTTTGTCAGAAATATGCTTCATCCTTTTCATAATTCAAGGTGTGACTGGGCAAGGGAGAATCACTGAGAGAGTTCTTAAACAAACGAACATCAAGCCCAGGATACTCTTTGAGCCAAATCCAATTATATGATAGTAGCTCACTTGGGAAATGCTTCAAATAAACTTGCAATTTGGCATTCTTTCATAGCCCCAGTGGAAAGAGGATGCTGAACTAAACTGACCTCGATCTCAACTAATACCATCATTCTTATACTCTATTAATAAATGTTAGATTAACATGGTGTTCTCATGAAGAGAATCTGGCTGGGGTAAGACTTAATCTGTTAGAAGGAAAAAGAGCTTTCCTATTTCACAAAACAGATTAAAAATAAATATATAACAATTTGTCTGCATGTAATTTTTAAGACTTCCAGCCTGCTTCATTGTGCTAATAGTTAATCAGAAACAATAATGTTCTGTCCTTATTTTTAATAAAGTGTTGGCTAGAAGAAAGATAAAATCTGTTTGAATGATAACTTTTTTTTTGATGTCTTCTACTGTTATAGGTAAAAAATATGTCCAAGACTTTCTTTTTTTGTTATATAAGAATGTAGAGTATCTCTGTAACTTTAGTTAAGTTGCATAAGATCTTCATTTGGATAACCAAACAAAAAGACACTAAGTATTTTCTTTTTATTTTGATATTATTCACCCACAGAAAGGAAAAAAATTTAGTAAATATCGTTTCTTATTTATAGAATCACGGAATCACTAGGTTGGAAAAGATCTCCAGGATCACTGAGTCCAACTATTCTTATCAATTTAAGGTAGTATATTTGTTTATTTGAACATCTTCAAGCATATTATATAAGGTTATGCATACATACAAGCTGCTGCTTCTGTCGTGAAAAAACTTGGGCAATAAATAACTGAAAAGAAACAGAAAAGAATATATTTGTAGAAAGAAACATATAATTCACAGAAAAATATTTGTACAGGTAGCATAACGCTACCCAAAAGCTATAAATAAATATATCTAGACCTTAAATATAACCAGAATGTGATAATGTTAAATGTATTTTCTTAGAGTTTCTGATAGCTGGGAAAGTCATGATTCACTGCACACTAAAAAATAATTAATGACATATGATTATTTTCTATCTATTTAAGCAAATAACTTCGACATTGCTTTACGCTCGTATAAGACACATCTGGTTTCCCTTAGCTTGCCTTTACTTAAGTAGGGTAAAAACCCAAGATGTAATATTTATCTTTAGGATATAGCTTGGTAAACAACTTGAATTAAGAGATGAATATGACAGCTGCATTGAAAAGCAAATGAAGAATGCTATAGAGTTTTTTGGAGTGGTTTTTTTTTGTCAACACTGTATTAAATTCAAGATGTAATCTTTATTTCAATTCATAAAATCTCTTTCACAAATTTCTTTCCATGGTCCATGTCTCATTACTCTCTGCAATCTGGACATGCTCTCAGCACAACAGTACTTGTGGAATATTTGCAACTCTGACTTCTAAGAACAATGTTAAAGCTAGATGTTAGATTAGACTCGACAGTTTGATATTTGCCAGAAGATGACAAATTATAAAGAGGGCTTTGGAGGGCTGTCAGCATGGGCAAAGATAAAATTCAGTCATGAAGTCCTTTTGCAGATCTCATCCTAGCATTCAAAACCAGGCCTCTGAGCTTGTATGTTTATACAGATTCAATAAAAATTAATGTCAAACTGTAATATATATATACTGTGCTTTTTATCTTTATGGGTCACATTTAGTAGTATGGAGATGACATTAAATCTAAGTGTAAAAACAAAATTATTTACAGTCTACAAAAACCCAGAATTTTTAAATTTGGCTTTTGTTCTAACTTGATAGAAAATATTTTAGAAAATTGAGATTTGCTGTCTCTTCTGAAGGCTCACTGGGAATTCAGATATAAACTCTCAAAACCTGTCACTGGACATAACACAGTTCAGTGTTATTTTCTGGTGTAAACTCATTTGCTACAATATTTGTAATGTGTCNGTAAAAAATATGTCCAAGACTTTCTTTTTTTGTTATATAAGAATGTAGAGTATCTCTGTAACTTTAGTTAAGTTGCATAAGATCTTCATTTGGATAACCAAACAAAAAGACACTAAGTATTTTCTTTTTATTTTGATATTATTCACCCACAGAAAGGAAAAAAATTTAGTAAATATCGTTTCTTATTTATAGAATCACGGAATCACTAGGTTGGAAAAGATCTCCAGGATCACTGAGTCCAACTATTCTTATCAATTTAAGGTAGTATATTTGTTTATTTGAACATCTTCAAGCATATTATATAAGGTTATGCATACATACAAGCTGCTGCTTCTGTCGTGAAAAAACTTGGGCAATAAATAACTGAAAAGAAACAGAAAAGAATATATTTGTAGAAAGAAACATATAATTCACAGAAAAATATTTGTACAGGTAGCGTAACGCTACCCAAAAGCTATAAATAAATATATCTAGACCTTAAATATAACCAGAATGTGATAATGTTAAATGTATTTTCTTAGAGTTTCTGATAGCTGGGAAAGTCATGATTCACTGCACACTAAAAAATAATTAATGACATATGATTATTTTCTATCTATTTAAGCAAATAACTTCGACATTGCTTTACGCTCGTATAAGACACATCTGGTTTCCCTTAGCTTGCCTTTACTTAAGTAGGGTAAAAACCCAAGATGTAATATTTATCTTTAGGATATAGCTTGGTAAACAACTTGAATTAAGAGATGAATATGACAGCTGCATTGAAAAGCAAATGAAGAATGCTATAGAGTTTTTTGGAGTGGTTTTTTTTTGTCAACACTGTATTAAATTCAAGATGTAATCTTTATTTCAATTCATAAAATCTCTTTCACAAATTTCTTTCCATGGTCCATGTCTCATTACTCTCTGCAATCTGGACATGCTCTCAGCACAACAGTACTTGTGGAATATTTGCAACTCTGACTTCTAAGAACAATGTTAAAGCTAGATGTTAGATTAGACTCGACAGTTTGATATTTGCCAGAAGATGACAAATTATAAAGAGGGCTTTGGAGGGCTGTCAGCATGGGCAAAGATAAAATTCAGTCATGAAGTCCTTTTGCAGATCTCATCCTAGCATTCAAAACCAGGCCTCTGAACTTGTATGTTTATACAGATTCAATAAAAATTAATGTCAAACTGTAATATATATATACTGTGCTTTTTATCTTTATGGGTCACATTTAGTAGTATGGAGATGACATTAAATCTAACTGTAAAACCAAAATTATTTACAGTCTACAAAAACCCAGAATTTTTAAATTTGGCTTTTGTTCTAACTTGATAGAAAATATTTTAGAAAATTGAGATTTGCTGTCTCTTCTGAAGGCTCACTGGGAATTCAGATATAAACTCTCAAAACCTGTCACTGGACATAACACAGTTCAGTGTTATTTTCTGGTGTAAACTCATTTGCTACAATATTTGTAATGTGTCATGACACTTTTTTTGTTTTATTTCACAAAAATTCTATATACAAGTAACATAATACATACATATAAACTTCATTATCAAAAACTGTCATCTTAGAACATGAGAACATAATTTGAAGTGTAGAAGAAAACTGCAAAGGTAGATAAAGTCCTAATAGCTTTCTTATACTGCTTTACTAAACTACTCCATCACAGCCTAGAACAGACACGTGTGGACTTTTTTTTCCATCATGCTTAGCACCTGAATTTTGTGTTTTTAATGGCAAAGAATTGGGTGGTCATTATCCCCTTTCACAACCATGGAGTGATTTTTCAGCAATGATAAGCACCTCTTCAGACATTCGTGCCTGTCAGATTGCTTCTAGCAGCTGCCACTTCCTACGTACTCAAACACCCCTGTGCCTCCTTTGAGGCAGGGAATGACAATGCATGGCTACACGTGCCTGTAGTTCTTGGAGTCTTAAGTTCTCAGGTAAGTCCCAATAAAAAAAGTAAAAGGATAGATTGGTTCAGCCTCCCAATTTAATTAGGTGAAAGAAATGTCCATGGTTGAAAGTTGTTATTTGCACTTTGTAATTTGTTCTTCACTTTCTAATTCAGGCCATATTCAAAAATAGTAACTTACTCTTGCAGAATTTATTACTGCACTTTGGATCTACAATAAGCAACATGTACAATAATTCAATGAGAAAAAATTCAAGTAAAAATCTTGCTCAGTTTTCTCGCCTTGTACACAACATCTCAGCTTAAGATGAACATGCAGTTTTGGGAGTCTTACATTAATGCTAAAGACAGAATTCTAGCACTAGTTTCTGTATTGAAACTTTGCTAACTTTAGTTTAATATTGGCTTATAAGCAAGAACTGTTCTCTGCAGGACTTAATGAAAAGAAAAAAAAGCACTGTCTTTAATTATTGTCATAAAAATTTGTGTTCCCAATTTAAGGAGCCAGTCTAATATCTTATATGCCAAGAGAACTTACTATTATACAAGAGTGTCATCTAGTGAATGATTTGGGTGAACTATTATACAAGAGTGTCATCTAGTGAATGATTTGGGTGAAGGACATAAAACAGAATCACAGAATCACCGGGTTGGAAGAGACCCACTGGATCATCGAGTCCAACCACTCCCACAAAACACTAAACCATGTCCCTCAGGACCTCGTCTACTCGTAACTTAAACACCCCCAGGGAAGGCGAATCAACCACCTCCCTGGGCAGC
>WAAB01009199.1:0-14747 GCA_013389865.1 Piaya cayana | reverse complement strand
CTGCAAACTTGCTAAGGGTGCACTCAATGCCTTCATCCAGGTCTTTGATGAAGGCATTGAACAGGGCTGGACCTAGCACTGAGCCCTGGGGGACCCCACTTGTGACTGGCCTCCAGCTGGATTTAACTCCATTTACCACCACTCTCTGGGCCCGGCCAGCCAACCAGTTTTCCATTCAGGAGAGTGTGTGCCTGTCCATGACTCAAAAGAATCTAGATTTTGAGTCTATAATAGATATATTATAAAATAGTTTATCAACTTATAACTAGTCTATACTTTCTATAAGAACAGATGGTTAGAAGAATACTCTAAGAGTTTAAATTTTTTTCTTCTGATAAACTCTACACAATGAAAAGGAATTATTAAAAATGCACTGTTAAAAAGAAAAGTATATAATGACATTTACTGCTTCAAGATGTGGTACACATCTTTCTTTAATACCTTCAAATTTCATATACTAAGACCACAGACCAATACTCAAAATCTAAAAGGAAAGTTAATTAGAAGTTTTCTTTTTCTAACACAAGTTTAACATTAATCTGAGTTCTTCAAAACATTAAGCATCTGTTTGCTTTAACTTAGGAAATAATAAATAATTGTTTCCTCCAAAAAGATCAGAAAAAGATATCTGTGGAGAACACTCCTATTAAAGGACTTTTTATGTCTTTATAAGTTAGCTAAACTCTGCAGTAGTCTGTTTTAATATGTATGCCAATACACTATGCCTACAATGGAATATAAGATCTAAGATGAATCTGAATAAATTATTTTCATTATAGAGTCTTCTTGTTCTTTGGTATTCAAAAAATCAATGATGTATCAGAAAAGATAATCAAGATAATGTGTGTTCTGACTCTTTCCTCTAGGAGTACTGTCAAATTGTCCTACTCATTAACCAAGCTATGGACAGTATTTTGTTATTAAAAAAAATTCATGTTCTGTTCTCCAAGTAATATGTGGCTCTAAATCTCTTAATGGAAATACTCTTTAATCATTCAAACAATTACAATACTTTTATTTTTTCATATTTTTTTCATGAAAGACCATTTTCTTCTAATTATGATCATTAAGGATCACCTCTCCAGAGAGAGGGTCATTCTTTGACAACGCTGACATCAGCTTCTCTTCTGATATCTTTGAGACCAGTTCCCCTCCCTCCATTTTCTTCTTGTAAAAGCTTTTACATGTCATCATCTTCTCCTTCAGTAGTAGTGTGTACTTTAATGTACTTCATGAAAATTTCTTTGTGTTTATTTTTGATTTAATTTAGCTGTATAAAAGTGAACCTATAATATATTTTAGAGCACTTTTTACTGGAAGAAAATGGAATATTGTCCCTGAAAATCAAAGTAATGGCAATACTATATTTGCTAAGCCGTCATCAACCTTTGAGACAGACTATCATGACTTTGGAAAAACGAATATGTTTAAAGAAAGAAGCCCCTTTGTAAGGACAGATGGCACTTACAAAACAAGAAAATTATCAGAATGTGTGTTTTTAAAGCACTTACTGCAAATTGAGTGTGTTTATCTCACAGTGAGAGCCTGCCCACCTCTGGACTCTAGCTTGGCTTAGTGATTTCAGTAGTTAACAGATGCTTCTGTATTTTGCTGAATTAAGACATTATGTTACAAAGGTGCTATTTGCATAAGTGCACTCATACAAAGTTTAGAAAACAATAACTAAATATAGAAATATCCTGTGAATTTTACATTAATTAGTACCACTTCTCAAAACACAGCTTTAAATGGGATATGTTAAAAAATTATCTCTGAGAAACAGCTATTTAGTTGTTCAAAATGGTTTTGAAGCATATGTGAGCCACCACAGACTATCAAGACATCAGTCTGTGATATCCCCAGGTACTTTGCTGGGATTTCTTAAATACTATTTTTTCTTGAAGCAGCTAATCTTTCACTAAGACCATCTCAGGAAAAGTCACAGCAGACTCAGAGGTTGCAGAAAAACCCTTTATCTGGGGACACAGAAAATACAAGACAGAGTTTATTTGGCAGCCTGATCTAGTGGGATGTCCCTGTCCATGGCAGGGGGATTGGAACTAGGTGATCTTTAAGGTCTCTTCCAGTCCTAGCTATTCTATGATGCTATGATTCTGTGATTATTGTATTATCTGTGATACTGTGATTATTGTATTCACAAATACAATAATAGCGGCTGGATAGAAGGATAGCCTGAGGAAAGGACTATATTCTGGAAGGACAGAGTTATTAAGGAAAGTTTGTGTACAAACCATTTTATATTATGCTTGTTCAGAGTCTCCTTTAAAAGTTGTTTCTCAGAACTGTATGTGTTGTTGAACACTACTTTAGCCATATATTTTAGTGGTAGTGATGTACCCAAAAGGTGTTGCTGTGAGCTGCTCAGCTTGTCACGTGTTAGTTGCTGTATTTGTGCTTCCCCTTTCTACTGGATAAGGCCTGATTCCCACTCTGTAAGAAGTGCCCTATCTTCAACCAGATTTACCAATGCTTTTCCTAGAATCTGCCTTCCTTAGACTATGTTTGTGATCCCATTTTTGCTTATGATTTGCCTAAAACATAGCACCCATGGAATAATGCAACTCCTGGCTTCTCAAGTTTTTGGATAGCTGTCTTGGCTCCTACACCAGTTTCTTTCCTGAGGTGCTTGGTGCCACCTGAAAGTACTATTAGAAAGAGCATGCAGAAAACTCACCGTAGGTTTGACTGAAGACCATCAGACCTGCTTTGCACGGGCAACAAGACTGAAGAAACTTTTCTGGTGTAAGCTCTGCTTGGCTTCATTTCACTTGACCCATCTAGTTCCTCACTTGCCTTGTTTTGACATGTCCCAGACTCTAACTTCAATATTCCAAAGTCCATAAAAGCCAAGATATCCTCAACCTAAAATGGGAACACCCTCCGCATCCCACAAAAGAAAACCCAAAACAACCAAAACCAAAACACAACAACAACCAAACAATAAATGTTTTATGCCCATGTGAACATTTAAAATGTAGTTTAACATTCAGTGGGCATTATAGATATTGTACAGTACTGATGAGAATGGTGATGGAACTTCTAAAAAGATAATGCAGCTGTTCTCAAGTACCTGATTTATTGAGAAGTGCTAATGATTGACAACAAAAATTTTTACAATTCTCAGCATCTGTGCAAGGAAAGGACAGACATTAGTTGTTTGCAGCTAATATATTCCATGTATTTTTTTTTTTAATTTGGCGTAATAATTATGTGTGTTAACAAGGTGTACTGGAATTTTGAGTATTCCACTTAAATTATTTGTTAATTTCAGTTTTCAATCTTTATCCTACAGCAAAGATTACAAGATATTGTAAAATATTCTGGACTTAGAATGCTATAGTTCAATTGTACTGCCAAACAAATTATTTATTTAAAAAACACCCTGTTGTGAAAAAAATTAATGTTAATGCTCTGCAGTAGCTTTACCAGCATGTTTAAGACTCAAAAATTTGAGGCATTGTTTATGTTAGGGTAATTGTTTAAAGATACGTGTGCTTACTTGTAAAGATAAAGTGCTATGATTTTTACCTCTCTAGTTCTTACTTGTTTAACAGGGATTTCATAAACTCATAATAGGATATACAGGAATTTTTCTCATAGCTTAGGTAGATTCATGGATATATTTCATTACCCAGGAGCTGGGGAAGCTGTGAACTTGAACGTAGCTCCATTGATTTTACTTTTCTCATTGCGACTTGCAGAAATTGGGGACAAACATAAATTTGATTTTTGTGATTTTGCATATGCTCAGGCTATCCAAGATCTAGTTTAAATTATTTTATATGAGTGTGCAAGTCCCAATTTTCTTATATCAGTTTGTAAATTGCTTTGCTATCAGGTTCTTAATAATCTACATTTTAAAAAGTGCTAAAATTTATATATGAATATTTACTTCTATCTGCATTATTCTAATTATGTATGTTTATCAGATATGGGGAAAGGTAAAAAGTGCAGAAATCTTTTTATATTTCAAAATAACACTGTTCCCTGTTTACTGCAAATTTTGAGTTGTAGCCTCTCAAGAAAGTATTCCTATCTCTCAGATTCAGGGGGACAGTGGGAGTGGAGAATACTTAAATAAAGCCTTTCACTAAGATTTTGCAATGTACCCTTTTAAAAAACAATCTATTAGAACTCAAAGTAATCGTAGCTTAAAGCATTGATGCTACTGAATACAAATGATTTTTTTCTTTAAATTTACTGAAATAAAACAAAGCTTTACCAGGCAGAGCAAGGGTGCTTTCCTGTAGTGTGAAAGATGAAGACTGAGTTCAGGATAGCTTTTTATACTGCAGGAAAGAAAAACTTTGAATGTTCTTTGCAGATGCTGCCACCGAATGACTAAAAAGAACGTGTAAGGGCTATGCTAGTTCTCATTATGACGTTAAAATATTCAAAACAAGGTGATGGTTTTACAGTATAATTGAGATTACCTTCACCCTCTGTATTAAAAAAAAATAGAAGTGTATGTCTCCTTTTACCACTAGTAGCTCTTGGAGTTTTCAAAGGATAGTAAAAAAGACATAAACCCTGTTGAATTCGATAGAAATACAAAACTTGTTGATAAAACAATGCAAAGAATAGCTGGTTCTTTTTTTGGAAGCTGGTAATCAGCACAGCTAAGAAGGGAAGGCAACTAGAAGGAATATCTGGTTTTATATTGTTTAAAAAGTGAGTCAGAAGTAAGGTTTCTTGGAGTAGGTTGCAATTCTAATGATCTATCACTTTTGTATGATGAATATAATTACATCTCATAGTCAAATAGTAGGTACCTATTCATTGAAGAAGTATTTTCTTAATTTTAAATTTTTGGTTTAGAACCATATTGTTAATGAAAATATTGGTCTTTTATAAGAGTACTAATCAAATACTAGTTCCATTTCCAGTTATTATAAAATTGAAGACTTCCAGATTAGGAGCATCAGGTTGCATGTCTCTATATTCAGTCTCTCCTCACGATTGCTTTACTTTTATGCTCTGATATTCATCAGACTTTTGATTGATTTGATCTCCTTTTCAAACATTGCTCAGAGATAAACTTCTTATGTAGATTTCATGTGGAGAATATTGATATCTGTAAGCTTTGATATATCTGATAAATGCTGTGTGTTTTAGTACAAACAAGCTCACTTGTTGAAGCGCAAAGATAAAAGAATCCAGTCAGAGTAGAACAACTCTAGTTTTTCATGAATCTTGTATTTCTGTTACTTTTGGAGTGGTTAATGCAGTTGAGCAATCAACTGACTGCACAAGAGAAAGGACTGAATTAAAATAGCCAAATCTTTCTAGACAAAGGAAAATAAACTAATACAAAGAATGATTGTTCCCATGCACAGTGGTGTCTTTGGATTTGTCACCTTGCTGGCTAAGATGGAGAGTCTCTGTGGTTTTGTTAGAAAACATGCTTCTCTGTCCTGGTGCACTTCCAAAATCCCCATGAGGTCTCATCTTCCAGTGCCTTTCACCTGGGGGAAGTGTGGTAGAAACAACCATTGGGAGCTCATTTGTTTCTTGATATATTATATTTTGAGGGTTTCTAATCTGAATACATCTTTTAAATCTGTGATACCTGCTATAAATATTTTAGTCTCCTGTATGCAGAAAATACTGATGCCATTATCTTAGAACAAAAGAAGCTGCTTGATCTTCTTCAGAAAAGAATGATTAGCTTAGAAAGACATCCCTCTTAGTCCTTAGTATCCAGCTGCTGTAATATGTAAGTTTTTAAGGTTATCTACAGCATTTCCTTTTCCTCCATAGAGTTTAGATAAAAACAAAGACAGCAAAACACATCAACATAATATGCTTTTGAGAATGTCAGTATTTTTAAATTTCTTGGACAGAGTAAGGGATGACAGTACTGCATATTTGGTAAAGTCATCTTTATGTTCTCTAGCACTTTAACGCAGCCTGAAGGCATAGTAGTTACCAGTTGGTTAATGCTTTCTAAAAGTCATAGGCTAAAATAATAACAGTTGGAAAGAAGTTCCACTTTGTCAAGTGAAAAATGTCATCCAATGTTATTTCTTATTAAAATCAATGCATAATTCAGTCTTGTTGTTTTTGTGAAAAGAAGAAAAAAAATCTTTTACGTCTAATTTGTTTCCGTGATCCACATCTGTGCACTTAGAGTATATTCTTCCTCATAATAGCAGCTGATGACACAACTGGTGTTTACTCTAAACAGAGGAGAATCTCTAAAGAAAAATATTAGACCTTTTTTTTCCCTTACTCTAAATTTTGCATTCTCAAGAAGGCTGTTAACTACTTCTTTGCCTAAAGTAATAGCTACTCTACAGTAAGGAAGTGTGAAAATTCTATTTATAATCAAGAGCTAGGAAATGTGTAGTCTGGATACACGTGAACAATGGCCCAGGCCCTTGAAAAGATTGAAAAGAAAATCTTTCCTACATCCTCTGTCTTTTGGGTGCACCTTTGCTTTCCATCCTCTCTTTTGCATCTATCCTAGTGTAGTTACTCAAGAATATCTGTTTTCCAAAGGTACTTTGCCAGCCCTTAAGAAAGACAGGGTCTTCTTATTGCCTTGAGGACCAGGGAACAACACACTTAAAGGTTTCTCCCCCTGAGGTTCCTCTTCTATGTTTAGCAGAATGTAGCTGGAGCTAAAGTTATTTTTTGATACTTATGTCCTGCCCTGTTACATAATAGGTGGCTGGTGCTGTAAAACAGTGATATATGCAAACCCCACAACACTAATTCCACTCAATTTTTTGAGTGTTTGTTTGGGCTGTTCTCAAAATTTCACTGCCTAGCCACAGATATTCACCTTTCCATCCCAACTTGTTAAGCCTCTCTGAAACATCTGTAGCAATTTTCATTGTATTGTAAATATATTTTTTTTTACCTTGAGATGTCCTAGTTATGGAAACACGTATTTTTACCTTCCTGCGAAGTCAGAAGAGAAAAAATAAAGTAACTTGCAGTTCTTCCTAGTGCCAACTGAGAAATTAATCTGCTGTCTACTTGAATCTATTTGAGAATTGTGGCCATCCATAATTTCATGTTTACTGTATAATAAAGTAGAGAAGAATACTCATCAATACTGCAGAAGGCAGAGAAGGAGTGCCTATGCAATATTTCCTACCTTGGATAACTGCACTGCAATTACAGGGTAGGAGCTAGAATTTTGTCACATCACACTGTCATACTCATTTTCCTAAGCAAAAACAAGGACAACTAGGATAGTCTGGTGATGTGTCAATTAGCCAGGAAATCCAAAGGAAAGGCAGACTTCAGTGTAGCAGTCAAGCCAAGGAGGAAACGGCAACTAAAAGTTAGCACAATGCTGGAGGAAGAGACTGCCAGCTGAGAAGGGCATAACCTGTACAAACAGGGAAGGTCTGTTCAATCCAGGAAAAAATCTGTGATATAGTAATAACAGTGTTCACTGAGCACACAGTGGAAATTCTCAAATGCTCAAGGTGTTCTGAGTTCTGAAATGGTAAGACTTTAATGAGAAAATTCAAAGAAATTTCTGTCAGCCAGGGTATACTCTGACTTAAATAGTTTAGCTTGTTCATATAAGCTGAGCAATTAGATTTTCTACCACTCATTGATGAACCTCTTGGGAGCAATTCATGCTCCTAGAGTTCTTCTGAAGGTCAGTGGGCTGGAGGACTAACATTTTGCTTAATATTCTCTGGTTTGCTTTGGTACTTTCTATTGTGTAGGCACATTTTTGCACCTGCTACACCTTTGTTACCAGTGCCCTTACATGTAAAAGACAGCAGTTTTTTAAAATAGATTATCGTAATATAGCTTGAATTAATTCATAGAATGTACAGCATCCATTTTTATCTAAAATAATACCCATCTTATCCTGTAAAATCTACTTGGCTAAATATTGAAACAAAATGTGACAGCTGCTGCAAACAGATTTCCCTGCCTTCAACAGTGAGGCAAGAATCAGAATTTGACTATTCAATCATTCATGGAGAAACTGAACAGAAACATTGTGACAGTTCAGTTTTTAAAAGCTGACATTCTTTTCCAGGGAGCACTCTGCTCTGAGTGACTTTTAATATGCAGTATAAAATCAGTATTTGTTTAGACAAACATGATCTAGATATATACTTAGAGTGTGAACCCTTTGAAAAAAGAAACGAGCTTTATTTGGATGCTACAGAACAATGTAGTGTGAGTTTTCTGAATGGAGGATCCCCATTTCTACTACTGACTATTTCAAGCACTCCATGCTTTATGTACATTGCCTCCAGATGTTTAAAAACATAATCAGTATCTTGATTGTCTTGCCTTTTCTTCTACTGTGGCCTCATCTTGCTAGTAAGGATTAGACTACATATCCTTTAAGACCTGCTGTTTTTCAGTTAATGGTTCACAGCATAACAAGTGTGTTTTGAAGATAACTCTAAAAGCTTTTGTAATTGCCTAAGTGTAAGAGGAAAAAAAAAAAGTTGCCTTCCTTCAGAGAGAATATAAATAAGCATGTTTGTCTTCTCAGGATCACATATGTGCCATGTCTGCTGGCTTTCCACTAGGACATAAAACATTTCCCATCTGGAAGCCAATGCAATGGCACTGTTCTTGTACTATGAAAGTCCAATAAGCTTTCTTACTGCTAGCATTGCAGTCTGCTTATGTAGTCAAATGGCTTCTTGGTTCATACATCTGTGCAATGCCATATCAGCAGTAACCACGAAGAAATGAACACCAGCAATCTCACTTCTATGACAAATGCAGTAGAGAATGGGATGAGAGTGCTGTATTTTCGTATTATTTCTGATATTTCCATTTATGTGTTTGAGAGCAGGGCATAGTGTGCGTATATGTGATTTCAAGACATATCTTCAAGAATAAATCATAAATCTGAATATATGATATATGCGGAACATGGAACTGCTGAACTTAACCAGGTGTTTACAGATGGAATATTGTAACGGATGTTTCTCTTTTAAATATGACAATTTTTGAAGTGTGCATAGATATAAACTCACCCAACTGATTGCTTTTTATTTAGCTACTATGTATATATGCAGCCAAGCACTATATGCTCAAATTAAAATAAAGATCATATGGACAGTTTTTAGCAATTCTCTTTCATTGCCATCTATTTTCAAATACTGTATTGGTTCAACTTTGTCATGGTATGCCTTATTTTGTTAAATTTATATCTTACCCAGAAATTTATAGGCCAAGATTTCCAAGAAATCCTTTTTTTGCCTATATATGAAATGGGAATTTCATCTAAAAAAATCAGCATGTGGTCAGCTCATAATCTACTTTTCAAATGGAGCACAAAATTACGGTTTCCTGTGGTACTGAGGGTGACAAACAGGAACTGTATAGAGGGCTATTGATTGAATTGAACATGTTGTTTGCTAGCACAGGAGGGTGTTCCCAAAGCTTTACTAACAACAGAACTGTAGGGCTAACAGTGAGTTTGTTTTGGTTTGTTTTTTTTGTTTTGTTTTTTTTTTTAATTCTGATTTTCTGTTTTTGCTGTCACATTACATTCTGAAAAAAAATCACAATAAAAGTCCTATCTCTTGTATCTAAATTATTCCTCTACAGAATTCTTTTGTTTACAAAAAAAAAAAAAATTCTTCTTTTTCCTAGTTTTGTAAGTATCTGGCTTTCACTTCATCTGGAACAAAACTTCTGCACATGAAATGCAGTGAAATGTGCTCTAGCAGTGTAGGATTCAGTCTTGAAAGTGGTACCTTTAAGCTACTCTATGAATACAGGCATATAAACACTATAAACTGATGCTATTGCTCCGCATTGTGGGGTTATAAAGGTGTCTGAATGGGGCATTCAGCTAGAGCTGAATACAATGCCCACCTTAAATCTCAAACTAAGAATGGTTCTAGGAAACTGCAGAAGGGAGGAATGCCACACAGATTGCAGTGTGTAAGATGTGCAGTATTCAAAATACTGGGTTTTGGCCTGCATATTGCCCACCATAACTTGCCACAGCACAAAAAGAGGTGAGGATTGCACGTGAAGGTAGAGTTGCTCCCAGTCATTGGTTATTTTGGAAATTCTTGTAAAGTGCTGTGAGAGTGTGACTATTATGGCCTTCAGCAGGTGTGACTAGTTACAGGGAAATGTGCTATCAGATTCACAACTTCTTTCTGATAGTCATTATGTCTTTTTGCATAATTGTATCATTAGTCAAAAGAAACCCCAAAAGGTAACTATGGAAACACAGAACCATCACCCAGCATCACTTTCACTCATGTTTATTTTTATCACTATTGAACCTAGTGAGTGGTGCTTCATAGGCTGAAAAAGATTTTCTGGATCTTTTTCTTATTGTGCAAAAGGTGCAAATAGGGACTGACATAAATGTTCATCCAGATTCAACTTAAAATACTTCTTGCTAAGGATATGTAAGGTACACAAAGTATCCTTACCACATTAATTCTTTTGAACTCTTGTAGAAGTTCAAACTCTTTCATAAATTTTGTGAACTGAATGTGTAGCAGTTCAGTTCCTCAAATAAGAAAAGATGGTCGTGGAGTAAAGTTTACGAGAACTCCATGCCTCAAGAATTATAGCTTCAGGCTTAGATTTCTAAATATTGATTTAAGACCTGAATATTAGAAATCAATTTTGTATGTTTTTTTCTAGGCTTTATCTAAAATGTATCATTCTCCATGAGGAAAAGTGGCCATGGTTTTATTGGGCAGTGTAAGTTCATATTCCTGGTGAAATGCAGAGGCACTCTTAAAATGCCATTGTTCTATATTCATAGGAGCGTCACAGAAGCAGTGATCAATATCATCAGTAAAAGTGAAGACAGTTTTAAAAAAGGAAAACATTATCTAGCTCTGTTGCTGTAATGAGCTGAAATTTTCCTCCCTGCCTTTCCCTCCCCTGCTCTCCTTTTTGCCCTACCCTCCCAAACTTACAAAAAAGCAGTAAATTTCATTTCACTGGTAAACTGCATGTAATCCAAACTTGACAGAATGGGGACACCTATTCAGAGGAAAATAAAGAAGGCATATACCACTTCTTCACTTCTTCCCCCCCTTAAAACCAATGCTCATTGTTATTTTAAATCAAAGTAGCTGATATATAGCATATGCATATATCCTTAACATGATTTCTTGTCAAAAATTATCTTTCTCTGATGAATATACATTGCAGATGTCAGACTCCTGTGTCAACCATATCTAAAGTTGGGCCTGGTGTAATCCCTGAAGGTCTTCTGAATTCTGCTGTATGATTACTTATTTTTAGAAAAATAAAGATTTTCCTTTTTTGGACTTCCATACCAGCTTGCCATGCTCTTCTGCTTTAGTCCTGCAATTACTCCTGTAACTTAGGCAGACTGACAATATTTACGAAGTTTTTTCAGGAGTACCTTTGGGAGATATGGTAACTGTGATATCTTTTAGAACTGACAGAGAAATTACTTAAAATCTCATCTTGCACAGTATGCCAAAGGTTCCACAGAGCCTCTGACAACTGTCTTTAATACCAAATTATAGCTATTCTTTAAATACTTTTCCTGTTTCTATCTGAAGCTTTTCTACTTGTGTGGATCCCTGATGCGATCATATCATCCACATGAGCATGCTGATCATTACTACAGCTGTTTTCTGGGATGACTCATTTCTTAACCCATTGATTATTTAATAGACAGCAGATCTAGTTTACCAGTAGTGGCTGAGGAACTCACTTTGAAGGATTACTACTGGCCATGTGATTATAACATTCACCTGAGATTTGATGAAACTTGTTCCTGTGTGGAATTGTATAAGAATTTCCTTCCCTGATCTTGATCAGAATGTTCTCCCTGAGGAAAAAAAATGTTTCCAATGAGGGTTTCATTAAAGCAATTACATTTTGGCAAGGCTTTTTTCTTAATCAGTATTTGACAAAGTAAATTGTGTTAACAAAATTTCTCAGAGATTCTGGTCTAGAGATAAATATTTTTTTCCTGTAATGATATAAATGTTTAATTTTTCATATGAATATTTANTTTTTTTTTTTTTTAAACTCAGACCTTGATAACTTTTTTCTAATTCCCATTAGAAAAAAAAAAGCCCTCTGTATATTAAGAGAGGATGAGACAAATCCAAAGAAGTAATTTTCCACAGGAATGGCTGAAATTAGATTTCTTGATGAGTTTGTGCATCTAGATACAGCTTTGTGAGGAAGCAAAAATAAAATCAAATTGTATCTAATTATAATGTACAGGATATGTGCATGTCCCATTTAATTACCAATGAGAATAAATTAATTTATAGATAAATGAGGAACAGAGTTTAGATGAGGAATGGAATCTCTTTGTCTGGGGATACCAGTATTTAGATAGAGATATTAATGCAACATATGCTTATTGTGGATTTTATTGAAGTGCTATCAATTTAATTGTGTGACTGGTAAAGCAGAAAAGTGGAAAAGAAATAATAATTAATGAGCTGCCTTCTATCAAATGTCTTCTTTCTCTTTTGGAAGATGATAAACAGAGGTATTGCAACTTCACAAACAGAGTAAATAACAGTTTGAGGTTAACCATGTATAACTTTGCCTGCACCATTTTTTTTTTTTTGTAGAAGCAGAACACTGCAGAACATGCTTGTCCAACTTGCATTCTGCCACACACTTCATTGGGACTTTGCTTTTCCCATGTAGGTTTCCACAAAATTCTTACAGCTACCATCATTATTTCCTGCTAGCATGCTGTAGCTGCTATGTAGTTTTCTGAGAAACATTGAGTGGCCTTTAGGGGGTACAGTGGAAACTTTTTCCTTTTTATTTTTTTTTAAAAATCATTTAAAGGTAGTAGATCTTCATTGTCATGAGGAGCCCGAGAAACAGTGGGGAACAAAGCACATTGCCTGATTGCCTCCTGCCTATTAGCAGAAAGGGTAGGAGAAACCCTGCAAGGAAGGTTAGGGATCAGTTGTCACTGTATCTCTTGGCAGTGTACTAAATTTTCTAATCCTGTAGAAAGCTGACAGTCTTACCTGTGTGCACCTGTCTTTGCACATAAGGCAACACCTACAGATTTTTTTTTGATTATTATAGTCAGTGAACCCAGCCTGCAAGGAGGCTCAGAAGTAGACTTTCAGAGAAGTCAGATAGAAATATCAAAACTTTTAGTAGTTAAAGTTTGTTTCCAGAAGGGGGAGCTGGCCCTCAAATAAGATTGAAATGAAGTTTTTACAGATGGATGTTCATGGATTTTATCAAAGGCTGTTTACTGTATGGGACTAAGGACAGATTGGTTATGAGTCCCTGTTTCAATGTCATATATTAGTAGATAATACTGAATCATTTAATAAAAAAATAAATGTGTTTACCATGAATGGTTATTTGTTAAAAATGGCAAAAATTCCCCCTATTAGAATGGACTAGACTCTAACCCTAATAAAAGTGTTTTTCTGTGTGTCAGAAGACACACCTGAAAGGTGTCAGAGCTGATGTGACTTAGACCTTGATCAATTCTGGAAAATAATAAGTTTTTTTTTGTTATTATTTTACCATATTAGGAAGTGAAAACAAATAAATAGGATGCTTTAACTTCAATTCTGAGAGGAAAATTGTGGTCTGGAGAGAATTGTGGTAGAATCACAAGGTCAGGCTGAGCTTGTAATCATCTGCATATGCTTACCTTTTGAATATAAGTCGTAAAGTAAAAGAGTTTCTTTTCCATTTTTAAAAATTGTTCTCTACTGGTCGGCAGCATTATGCAGGAATCAACATCATGAGGGCACAAGAACTACTTCAAAAATGAAATAGGTTCTTGTAAAATAATTTATAAACCTTTTTTGGAAAGTGCAAAAGAACAAATGAAGAATAGTAATACTATTAAGCTGCTCATTTTAGCTGTTTGATATCAATTAGTAGTGTTTTGGTGACACTTTTAAAATATTTCTCCAGGAGTATTTTAAGAGACAATCCATGCACATCTGTTGCTTCTAAACTTTTTGTTACACCATTCTGAAAAAATGTATTTTTATATTACAATTCAGAATGCCTTGCTAAGATGAGATCTTAATTATATTTAATTATGCTTTTCTTATGTTTAATTTCTCTCATGCAATTCAACTTGCTTTTACTAGAATGCCAGCAAAAGAAATTATCTTCAAATTTGGCCAACAGTGATCATTAACAATCAAACTAAATAGTCTTAATTTCCCAAATGCTTGGAGTATCTAATCTCAGTGTTCCGCAGAAAGAGCTTGAATTAAATTTTTAGAGGCCTTCTCCCTCATGTAATGAGATAGGGTAAAATTGCGCTGAATCCATAAGGACATGAGCAGAAAGCAAAGACCACAGAGGCTTTAACTCCTGTGAATCATCCCTTTAAGCAGTAGGCTCTCACATTTCTGGTGATGGCTCTTGCCTAGGGTAGGGTAACCCTTTCCTGTGCTTCACAGCCATAAGGTCAGTGGTACCTCATCCTAGAAGGACATTTAGCGCTGCAAATTCCTGCAGAAGGGAGCTGCCATTGCCAGAGGTAGGGATAGAGAAAAACGTTTCCTCTGGCTTGTTTTTTTTATCCTGATAATACAATGTAGCTTAAGGAATTTAAGAAACAAACACCAAATCCTAGGTGTTCCACTTCATAAAAATCCTCCTTCCAAAGCTGCATTCTTTTTCTTGTATTTCTGAACAGTGCTAGTGGAATATGCCTTCTATACAGTGAATGGCATGTCTAAATATATGCCTTTTGGTCTCAGTATTTCTAATCTTGGACCCATCTGTCATCAATGACCTGGATGAAG
>WAAB01009176.1:461762-479923 GCA_013389865.1 Piaya cayana | reverse complement strand
CCCGGGGCTCCCCCCATCCACATCCCTGCTCCCCCCACTACCCCCACCCCCGCTCCCCGTCCGCTCCCGAGGGTCCTGGTGCCAGAGGGGGCTCCCTGCCTGCACCGACTCGTTAACTCAGTGTTAATTCATTAACTCGGTGTCCGATAGGGCACTCATTCAGTAACTCGGCATTCGGTTGGGCGCCTATTAATTAATTTCAGACATTTTTAGTTGCAGGAATTGTTCCTGATCTGGTTCCAGTTTCTGGACTGCGCAAAGTTAGACCCAAGAAAATGATAAATTCTGGTTTCGGTGCCAGGTACCCATTCAGTCTTAGCCAAGACCCAAAAGGTGATTCCCCCAACCCCCCCAAGCCTTTTTTTCCATCTCTTTCCTTCACTGCCTGGCTTGGAATAAACCCTGTGTGCCTCCTCGCCCATCAGGCTGCAGTAGGAGCTGCAGTCCTCTCCAGGGAGACTTGCAGTAAATAATAATATTTCTATTTATTTTATAAAGAAGAGAATTCTCACCCATAAAGTGTTGCACGGGGGGTGGGTGTGGGGGTGGGTGTGCTGCTGGTCCTGCAAAGGTGAGAGCAATCTGGGCTTGACAGAGCAAATACTCCCCACCAGGATTTAGAGCAGCTGCTGTCTCACCTGCTGGGGCTTTGTTCCCTGTGTTATGGGTTTTTTTTGTTTTGGGGTTTTTTTTAACCTAGAGTTTGTATTTTTATACAGGAAAATAAGTAGCTACTTGATGTCTTTTAGCAAACCGGTATTTACTGCTGCCAGGACTTTGCCATAGATGCTCTTCACACATTTATTTCTTATTTTGGAGCTGTGAGATTTTGCTTTGCCCTGAGCTTCCATCTGACTGGCAGTTATTTTCTGGCTGCATCCTTAAAGGGAGAATTTCCTCCCTTCCTGACAGCCTGGTCATACTCGCCAGGTGAGGAAAATAGTTTAGGTTTGCACCTATGCTACCAAGTAAGAGGACTTTCCCGGGAAAAAATGCAACTGCTTAGTTTACAAAATACTCTCATATCATGTTTTGATAGCCACAAACTCATTTAAACTTTGCTTTTTGCCATTATTGCTTTTGTGCTAAAGCACTTTGTTCGACAGAGGTGGAAGGCAAGTGTCCAGAAGTATGACAGGTCCCCAATTACTTGTTCTGCTCAAGGTGACCAGTATCACATGCAACCATTAATAAAAAAGCTGGTTCCTATTCCAAAGTGTCAGTTGTGTCCCAGTATAAATACTAAACCCCAATAAAAATAAAATAATTAAAGCAATAAATCACTAACCAAACAGCTGTGGGAAATCATAGCAGATCGCAGGGGCAAAAGAAGTGGAGAAAAAATGGGAAAGTATATCAAACCTAATCAAAAGCCCAACAGAACGAGTGGGAAGTCCCACATGGTTAATCAAGGGCTTAATGTAATAGGTTGGATATGGACTTTTTAGTGCTGATGGCTTTAGGTGAGAAAAACTTCCACTCCAGTAACCCAGGAATGATGACGTGCAACCCACTGTGTCACATACTGTAAATCTAAGCCAATTTACCTGAATACACAGGAATTATGTCACTGCAACTGGATACTGGCATTTGAATTCCTGGTATTTTTGTGTTTGCAGAGCAAATAAGACTGTTCCTTCTTTTTTTCTGCTGCAAGGATGAAAAATGAGGATCCGGTTCTTCACCGTGCTCGGCAATTTCGGCTCCTTTGAAAGGTTAGTAAGGTTTTTGGTGGGAAGACAGTTAGAAAACTTCGTGCAACTCATAATCTTGTCATGCTGTGCATTGTCCCCTCCTGGGTGATGGATGTGCCATAGACAGAGACTGAAAAATCGGCTGTTTCCTTGGGTCTCTTGCAAACCTATTCCAAGCAGTAGAAGTTGGCTGGCTCTGAATTCTGTGGTGACCTTTCCGGAGATGCCCTGCCTTTGAAAGGATGGTGCTGACGGGATGCCAATGAGCTTGAAGAATCACATAATAGATAGGAAAATGTACCAGTAACTTTCCATGAAGAAAAAAGGCCCAGCTGAAGCAGCCAGGAATGTGGTTTAGCTGCTTCAGCACGGACAAGACGGTATCTCAGGCAGTGCCGAATCATGGTTTCTAAGAATTAGAGCTGTTGACAGGTTTTCAAAATGTTTTGACAACCTGTTTCACTAAGAGTTTTTTACTTAAGAGGCTTGAAAATTTGTCACCATTTTGAAAATTACTTCAGATTTTTGGTTATAAAGCTAGGGGGACAAAAAAAAGTCCATCTATTTTCTCATTAAAGCCTTGTTGAAAATTCAGGGGCTTTTCCAAAGTAACTCCTGGAAACAACATTAACTGGGTACAAATCCTCCACAGTTTTGGCTTAAAGGAAGGTCTCAGTATTGGTTATTCTGAGCCAGAGACCAGAGTTCGTTTGAGGAGATATTCTGCAACTGTCCTTGGGGAAAGTCCCTAGAGATGGTTGTTTGGTTGCATTTATTATTTTTTAACCAATAGCC
Organism: Piaya cayana; assembly: GCA_013389865.1. Taxonomy (NCBI): domain Eukaryota; kingdom Metazoa; phylum Chordata; class Aves; order Cuculiformes; family Coccyzidae; genus Piaya; species Piaya cayana. Next base: position 477,434 of record WAAB01009176.1, on the reverse strand, counting down.
TTGATTAATTGGCATTTGGCCAAAATATCACCATCTTTAATACTTCTGGCCTAGGTTGTTTTGTTTTGTTTTTTGTAAAAGCTGGTGGTTAACTGTAAATGGAGTTTTATGCAATAATTGGACCCTGTGCCATGTTGTTTGCAGGAGGCCAGTGTTCATGAAAGCAATTATTTTAATAATCAAATGCTAATGTTTACATTATTAGCCTGGTTGTTTAAAGTGAAGCTCGTGTGAAGAAATTAGAGGCATTCATTAAACATTTAATTAAACCATTGTCTGAAAATGGGTTGTAGCACTGAACATCATGCCTCATTATTAAAGAATAAAGTTCAATATGGGATTTTAGAACTTCAACAGCCTGGTTACTGTTAATCCTTTCAAGGGAAGAGGGTTTTTTTTCCATTTGTGGGTAGAATCCTTAGGTTCTCAAACCATGGTTTGACCATACGACTTACAAACAAGATAGTAAGATCACTTCCTTTGATTTCAGGGAGACTAAGATACCCACAGCTGGATTCTTAGTTTCATCACAAGCTCCACTTGTACACGTCCTCACTGACTTTGCAGCAAATATCTGCAGAGAAAAAAAACCCAAGGAGATATTTTAGGAACTTTTAACTGTTATATTGGCATGGAACTATCTTAAGTGATTGCTTGGAAGCGTCTCATGCAGTTTGAATGTGAATGTACTGTGCAATCTCTAAAGTGCACAGCTGGTCTGGAGCAGCTGGATGTATTTTCTACCTCGATAGTGACCAAAGACAAATCACAGATCTGTAAATGCCACTGCAGCTGGGATTAACGTGCAGATGTTTTTGCACTGCTCTTTGTACAGCCTAGTGTGGTTTAGCTTTTGATCTATCATGTGTGCCAGAGAAATAAGTTTTGGCCCTATGGTTTGTCTGGATGCTCAACAAATGGCACAGGCAGTGAGATGGGCCTTTTCTTTACTTCCACCTCCTCCTGGATATAAGGGCACGGTCTCTGCTTTGGTATTACTTTGCAACTGTAAGACATAGAAGAGGATCACAGGATGGTTAGGGTCAGAAGGGACCTCAAAGCCCCTCTAGTTCCAAACCCCTGCCATGGGCAGGGACACCTTCCACTGGATCAGGTTGCTCAGAGCCCCATCCAACCTGGCCTTGAACACCTCCAGGGATGGGGCAGCCGCAGCTTCTCTGGGCAACCTGTGCCAGTGCCTCACCACTCTCACAGGGAAACATTTCTCCCTAATATCTCATCTAAATCTCCCCTCTTTCAGCTATATGTAGGTGAGGTGATTTGTATCCTGTGTGACTGGAGCAAGGCCTGCAATTGGTAGCATTGCAAACAACAGCTTCAGCCACAAAGCATTACACAAGTGAATATGCCAGTTTTTCAAGCTAGGAATGCCTTGGGATGGAGGGCAAGTTCTTCCCAGTACCTTGCTTAGTGCAATGACAGTGCATAGTATACTGAACAAAGTATTAGGGGGAAAATATGTGTTCTATGAAGCCCTAGATGTTAGTAATGTCTCTTTATCCTCTTAGAGTACTTCTGTGGGTTCTGAAGCAGAATACCATCCTGGTGACCTGAATGGTTACTTATACTTGTCTCCCATCTGCATCAGGGTGATGTTTTTTGGGACAGGAGGGACAAAACAGCCAGGACTATAGCTGTTCTTGAAGCCATGAATTGCCTTCTGCAGCCAGTTGGGTTGAAAACCAAGTAGTTTTTTACCATTGGCTGTAGGTGATCCATCTTGAATCCTGGGCTGAAATTGTTAACAGGGACATGCGCTGCATGAGCCCTGGCTGCTCTGTCACTAACACGCTGGCTTTCATGAGAGCAGAGCCAAAGAGGCTGAGGAGATAAACTTCGGAATCTTTTGGGAAGCCTTTCTTGTCCTCCCGAAGTCAGAACCAAGTCCAGGTGAGAGGCAGAGTCAGCCATGGGTGAGTTTTGACTGGCTGGGTCCAATAGCTTGGGGATGCTGAGCTGCACTGATAGGAGCACTGATAACTACAGAGGTGGTTTTACCTGCAGGATATTTCCGTAAGTTTAAGAAGACAAAACAATTGCTGTTTGAAACAATAGATTCCTGCATTCCTCCTGACAATTTATGACTGGTTATGCAATGGCTTTTAGGTTTTTTAATGTTTCCTGAGGCCTGGTGATAATACAACTATGCTTTCTCTCTTTTGCTGTTCAAACTGAGAGAGAGAGCAAGAATAATCTAATGAGCTGCTCAGCCCTGACAATTACACACAGTTTAAATGGGATGAACAGCTCATTTCAGAAGGCCTGATCCTGTACAGTGCTCTGAGCATCCTGAGCATGTTTTCATGGTCTCAGTTACCAGTAACATCAATGGAAGCTGAAGGCACCCAGCATCTTGAAGGTGATCTGAGGGCTGGAGCACCTCCCATACGAGGACAGGCTGAAAGAGCTGGGGTCGTTCAACCTGGAGAAGGCTCTGGGAAGACCTTATAGCAGCCTTCCAGTACTGAAAGGGGTACAGGAAAACTGTGAGGGACACTTGATCAGGGAGTGCAGGGATAGGACAAGGAGGAACACTTTTAAGCTAAAAGAGGGGAGATTTAGGTGACCTCTTAGGAACCCAAGGGATTCACCATCCTCAACTGAATCTGGAAATCAAGCTGCAAGGCAGACAAAGTTTCAAGACAGGAAAGCCTTCTTTATTCCATTGACTTAAAAGCCAAGGACAGTTTGAGGAATTCATCAAGTGGAGTTATGAAATGTCAAGCAACGACCTTGTCCCTGGGGCACTGCAGATTCATCTCACCCCATTACTGACCAGCTTTATACAAGGTCTCATTTTCAGCCCTGTCCCTCTTGCGTTTGTCAAACATCGCTAGGAAGTAGAAGCCTGAATCACTTTCCAAGTTGCTTCCCTGCTCCTGTTTGCCTTCTGGCTCTCACCCTTCTGCTCACCTTGCATCCAGCAGAGTTTGCCAACTCTCGCACAGTGATAACCAAGCCTCGCAGAGATGATGTCTGTTAGGACCACGATTCACTGTGAAAAAGGGGAAGAAAGTACAGGAAGGAGGTTTTATACTGTAGATTCTATATCTGGGAGGATGAGGAACATATAAAGAAAGCAACATAGCATCATTTGAACAAATGTTAGGCAGCAGAAGGTGAAGGACAAACATGACAGTGAGAGGGGCTCCCTTTTACAGCTGAACATTCCTGCCTCAAATGGGTGAATAGACAGAGGAATGAATCAAGATTTGAAAAAGAAAAAATTCCAGTTTGCTATGTAGAGGTTTTTAAAGGATTTTTCTTCCCAGATTAAGGTTTTCTGTTATTTGTAGCCACATAAAAGAAGTCTTAAGTGCAATACCAATGCATTCTTTGTGTGTATAATGAAAGAAACAACTGCTGTACCACTGAGCATGCAAAAATATGTCAGGGAAAAAAGACAAACCTGCACTCAGGACCAGATTCAGTTAATCTGTGGTCTTCCTTAGCCTGTAAATGAACTTCAGCCTCTCTGGTTTTCCTGCTTTTAGAGCTGGCTACTGCCCCAGGTGAATACCTGGGTGCTGGGGGGAAATCAAACAAAGCTTTTTGGCAGCGTTGTGCAGTCAGTTTACAAATGAGCAGACAAGGTGGTGGGAAGGGAAAGGATTAATCTTACAGCGGACTTAATCTGTTGTAGGTGTACTGTGAGCAATGCTGTCACGTTGGGTCGAGAGTGCTGGGGTGTGATTTAGCCTATAACAAGCACTAATCTGGTGAAAATGCATCAGTGGAAGCACAAAAAATAACAATACTCAGTGAAGAACATGCAGTATTAGAACCCAGCTCCATGGTGTGCTTCAGACCTTAGGGAGGAGAGAAGTTAATGTAAAATAGTGGGATGAAAGATGCTTAAATCTGGACACTTCAGACACAAAGTAACTAATGATAACCTCTGTGGCTCTGCATCTGTGAGGAGTGCAGGAGGGAGAGATGGAGAATGGAAAAAAACAGAGTCTTCCTCGAAAAGGGTGCTGAAAGTTCCATTAGCCTTACAGTCCTCTCCAAAGATTTTCTCCTGGCTGCAGGGTTTCCGTGGGGTTGGTTAATTTACAATTAGTGAAGTCAGTATTATCTAATGCAGAGGGTGGAAAGTGTTCAAGCATTGCTAGCCAAACTCTGTTTTCCTTTTCTAAATCTGAGGTTCAGTGAGCTGATGAGCAACATTTTGGAGATACCAGGCTTGTCCCTCATAAGAACAAGCTGCTGCTGGGCAGCTGAGTGCCATGCTGACTTCCCTTGGGATCAGCTGCATATCAAGATGCAACTATTGTCATTTTGCCATGCCTGTATCCTTCAGGCTCATCACCTTGATCCAATAATTTCTCTTCCTTTTGCCTTACTTGCCTGTCTGACCTTGGTCCTATTTCTCTCCTTAGATTCTTCTCCAGGGTCAGGAGAACAAGTCTTATGAGGAGCAGCTGTGGGAACTGGGATTGTTTAGCCTGGAGAAGAGGAGGCTGAGGGGAGACCTTACGGCTTTCTACAGACCCCTGAAATGAGGTTGTAGTGAGGCGGGTGTTGGTCTCATCTACCAAGTAACAAGTGATCAGACAAGAGGAAATGGCCTCAAGTTGTGCCAGGGGAGGTTTAGGTGGGATATTAGGGAATATTCCTTCACCAGAAGGGTTGTTAAGCAGTGGAAGAGACTGCCCAGGGAAGTGGTGGAGTCTCCGTCCCTAGAGGGGTTCAAAAAGTGTGTAGATGAGGCTTTTGGTAACATGGTTTAGCATGCACAGTGGGGTTGGGCTGATGGTTGGACTGAATGAGCTTAAGAGGTCTTTTCCAACCTTAATGATTCTGTGATTCTAAATATACCAGAGCAGAGTTTCTTTTATTTTGATGTGTTATCACAGCTCCACTAGAGATGCAATGAAATCATGGCTGGGATTGTGGCAAGGTTCCCATCATCCATGAAGGGAATAAAGAGCATCCTGCCGGTGTGAGAACCATTGTAGTGGGGAGACCTTGTCATGCTGGTACTGATATAAGGGTATAAAACTCTGCTATGGAAGAGATCTGTGCTGAAGCAGACAGGCTTTATTTCTGTCCAAATGCCAGTATGGCTTATTATTTTCTAATAAAATGAAATGTATTTGTGATCTCTGAAGTAGTCTGTGTTGATTTAATTTCTGTTTTATGATCAAGATTCTAGATTTCATATCTTTTATGTTTTATAAGCAGTGAGCAGGGATTTAGCTGCATGAGACCCATTAATATCAATGCAGCTAACTCCCCATGCCCTTCTTTAAAGACTGTTTTATATGTAACAACATGGAATTTCACCTTGATATTTCTCTCAGTCGCAGCAGGGAAAAAAACAGTGATAGCTAAAGTGAAGGCAAGCACACATTTTATTATTACTCCCAAAGCAATAAACATTTTTAGTACTCTGAATTTTTCCTGCTGACAAACAACAGGCAGCAGATAACAGAAATTGGAGGGCTGGGTTTGGTGGGCTGGGTTGGGGAAAGCAACAGAATGGTCTCAGGCTCAAACTGTTATTTATTTTATGTAATTTCAGTGTGCTGCCTTTTGAGTGTTCTGCTTTAGAGAACTAGTATGCACTAAGTGAGATACTTCTCCAGTGTGAAATGCAATTAGGAAAGGTACGTTTGCTTTTCTAGATCAAATTTTCTGAGTTTGCTTCTTGCCTTACATGTGAATAAATATTCTCATGCTCAGCTATTGTTGAGAATTAGAATAGGGAAAAAAAGACGTTTTCCAAGCAACAGATGTGAACTTTATTCTTTCATTGCCCTTACAAACCGTGTATTCCAACTTTCATCTCAACCATTACATTTTTCTCTCTGTGCATCCCATTCCTAAAAGACAAAATTGACATCTTAAACACTTGTCATTCATTTTGTCACTGTCCAGGAGAATGGAACAACCTGGGGATGATCCTGGATGACTCTGAGTGTTTTCCAGCAGAACGTAAGATTCATCAGTGTCAACCCAGGACTGAGACCTGCATTGGGCTTACCCTTAAGTAAGAAAATGTTACATTTATCAACATTTAGTCTTCCTAATATTAAGGTTTCTTGAATCAACTTGTTAATCAGATAAACAAACTGCTGATGGCAGTTCACAAGGGTAGGGCCCATGGTGGCCCACTCATGATTTTCCCTGGTTTGGGAGTAGAAAACATTCTTTTTGCTCTCAATTTAAATGAGTGAATAGTTCCCATTTAGCAAGCATATTGCAGCTAGGCATTTCTGGCCATGAAGAAGATGGAACATGACACCAGTCATTGATATTGTGTTAATCTCAAGGAGAAAATCCTCCCATCAAGTGCTCACATGAGCCAACATAACACAATGGGAATAGAAATCATCACCTTAACTGCAGTTTGTGGAAACTTGTATCGTGGCCTTGATCCTAACAATGAATCAAATCTAGTAATAGAATTATTGAATCATTAAGGCTGGAAAGGACCTCTAGGCTTATCCAGTGCAATTGTCAGCCAAACACACCCATGCCTACTAAACCATGTCCCAAAGTGAAATGGAGAGGGGAGGGTGATGGCCTCTTCTCCCAAGTGACAGGGGACAGGACAAGAGGGATTGTCCTCAAGCTCTGCCAGAGAAGATTTAGGCTGAACATTAGGAAAAAAATTTTCACAGAAAGGGTCATTGGGCACTGGAACAGGCTGCCCAGGGAGGTGGTTGATTCACCTTCCCTGGAGGTGTTTAAGGCACTGGTGGACGAAGTGCTAAGGGGCATGGTTTAGTGTTTGATAGGAATGGTTGGACTCGATGATCTGGTGTGTCTTTTCCAACCTAGTTATTCTATGATTCTATGAAACAAGTGTCTGGATTTTATCACTTGAGTACTGAATAATTACAAGCTGCCATTGTGGATACCCAGGTCTCACACACAAGCTGGAAGTGTATAGCTGATAGCGATGTAGCTCAGGAGTTCATTTGACAGCTGTAGGAGTTATGAATCCCAGAGACTGCCTGACCTTAGATTGCTACTTCTAGCCTGCATCATATTTAAGTAGATGAGACTGTATTCCCTAGGATTGGTGTCTCCATGTGAATCAGAGGGATGAAGATCAGAGAAAGAAGAGCTATGTTTAAGCTCTTAGTGTTGGCCAAGAGCAAATGAGTGCATATTGCCTATGAATACCCTGAAATCGAATATTTGAAAAAGTTCCTAGCTATTGAAGTAATAAACTATTTGAATAGTCTTCCAATAGGAAGAATGAGAGCACAAACCTGGGCTACCTGCAAGGCAGAGTCCAAAGCGTTTTACATTAAGTGATATTTGCAGTAGCAGAAAGTGGAATTCAGTGGCTAAAGTGCTCCTAAACATCATCAGGTATTTGAAGGTGGATAACATACAGACCTCAGTTGTGTGTGGTATTTCTTCCTAATCACTGCTACAAGGGGTGTCCTATTTCACTGCAATAAATGTTGACTTTTGGAAGTCGAATAGCTGTTTTAGTATGGCTGGGGAATGCATTTAGGAAGAAAGGCTTAGCATGATTTTGCTAGAAGATCCTTATCAGTGGAAACAAAAAACCCCAAAGAAATAGGTCTGTCACATTTTACCAGCACAGAGGCTCCTCACGGTCTCTGCCATTCAAAACCCAGCAGGAATTTTCCAACTGAGGAGGAAAAAGGGACATGTTTACTAAAAGACAGATTGCAAACATCAAACTGCCTGTTCTTTAATTGATCTTTTACACTGGGAACATTCGAAAGATCTATTCTCATGGTTAGGCTGTTATTTGGAAAGCTAGTAAAATACGTTCTGCTGAGAATGGCTTCAGATTAAGCCTGAAACTCAGAGATCTTCGAAAACACAGCGATTGTCTTGAGTGTTCATTTCAAGGCAGACACTGCCTTTTACATTTAAAGCAATGATTTGTCTTCCAGACCCACGTTTTTTTCCCCCTGCTTGATTAAGAAGCTTGAGAAATAACATGAAGGAGAAAAAGATGGATATCAGATGGGTTTTTGTTGAATGCAGCACTCACTCCTTCCCGAACAAGAAAGGCAAAACCCCATAAGAGACCCCAGTCAAAACCCTAATTCTAAATATCAAAGGTCCTAAAGTTTTGCAGGCTTGATTCTGCTTCTCCTTGCATCAGCAGTGTGCTGCATGGCTGCACTGACATCCAAACTGAAAAGGGGCTACATGCATCAGCCATTCAGTAACAACCATATTGTCATTTTTAAGAGAGGCACTTTTTATAGATAATCATATTGACCTTTACTCTCTTATCACTGCAGATTGATCTCCTCTTTTGTGCTTTTTTCCCCCAGCCTCTTCAATCAGGTTTCTCTTGAGCAGATGACTAGTAATTAGGAGATTAAGTTCTGCTGGGTAGAAGTTTGAGTCTTTATCGGTTACGCTTTGAATTGCTGCTGCTAGGAGATATAGACACAGAAAATAGATTTAATGTTGGCTGCGCTTCCTATCTGGTAACATAAACCTATGAACATATCTCCTAGGTTCCTGTCTTGTACTTGCGTACAAACCTGTCTTTTTCTGTGTAGCAGCAAAGCTTTGCAAGAAAAGCAAAGAAGATCATAGAATCATTTGGTTGGAAAAAACTTTTGAGATCATTGAGTCTAACTGTACCTTTCTACTGCTAAGCCATCCCTGACCACCTTGTCTACCCATCACCAGGGATGGTGACCCCACCACTTCCCTGGGCAGACTCTTCCATTGCCTAATAACTCTTTTGGAAATATCTGATATCTGATCTGAACCTTCCCTGGCGCAACTTGAGGCCATTTCCTCTCGTCCTATCATTGATGAACAAGGCTGTGGTGTCTCAGTTCTTCCTCCAGCACTTGCAGTACCATGCTGCCTTCAGCCTGTTCCATCACTTCTGAGTGTCTTTAGTCCTCTGCCATAAATCACAGAATCACCGGGTTGGAAGAGATCCACCGGATCATCGAGTCCAACCACTCCCACAAAACCCTAAACCATGTCCCTCAGGATCTCATCCACTCGTAACTTAAACACCTCCAGGGAAGGCGAATCAACCACCTCCCTGGGCAGCATATTCCAGTGCCTAATGACCCTTTCCATAAAAAACTTCCTCCTAATCTCTAACCTAAACCTCCCCTGGCGGAGCTTGAGGCCATTCCCCCTTGTCCTGTCCCCTGACACCTGGAAGAAGAGGCCAGCTCCCTCCTCTCCACAACCTCCCTTCAGGTATTTGTAGAGAGCAATGAGGTCTCCTCTCAGCCTCAGAAAGCACCTTTCACAATCATTTCCCAACAGAGATGTGATAGCTGTAAGCTCTCTCCTTGTCTCTGGTATTAAATTCCCTGGTACTAATGGATTATGGCCTTCAGCAGCATCGATATTGCTAACAACAATACTGGAAACTCAATCAGCCCTCACCTTTTACATTAATTGTTCAAGGAGTTTTCTCTTGGCAGCCCAAAAGGAAGCAAATATCCTGAATCCATGAAAACATAGTAGACATAAAATACACCAGGTAATGACTGTTTTCCATTCACCTTCAAAGGAAAGCAGCTAATTAGAAAAGAAAATACAGACAGTGGTGGAAGCAGAGAGGTTATATATGATGTTGTATGTACTTCATAAAGAATTCTTGCTCGCACCCACACAGTGCACTAGAATTCAGCTGCGAAGGCAAGTGGGTTGCTTTCACAGCAGGTTTGGATGCACCTTTTGGGGAACTTGGTCTAAGGATTGTCCATCTATGGTTTGCATTTCTGCTTCCCAATGCACTTATGCCTGTTTCCACAAGGAAAACTCCTGTACTCTTTTTTTTCCTTTTGAGCACAGCTGGTTCAAAGCAATGATCCCCAGGGAATTCTAACCCAAAATCTCATTCATGTTTTACAATGACATTTAACTTTGAATTAAAAAAAAACCTCATCAACATTCTAATTTAACTCAAAATGGAATTGATTTTTTTGGACTAAGATTTCAGACCTGAATAATCAGGACTTTGATACCTTCCTGGTTTTGAAGCAATATTGTCCTAAATGGCCGATGATGCCGTGCTTTCTCAGTCCTGCTGAATGCAGGGATAAATCCGTTTTAAGTTAATTCCCAGTCAAAGAATTTGAAAAGCTTCTCCTGCTGTTGGTATCATTTACTTGCAGCACTGGAAGACTGCTGAATTTCAGGCTTCATTGTGAAAATACTGAGAGCTCAGTCCCTTATCCAGCAAAGCCCTTCATCATGGGGCTAATTTTGCCACACATGAAGAGTTCCTAGTGACATCTGTGGAGTAAGTCACTTTCAACAGCTTCAGTCAAGCACACATGTCCTCCTGGACCAGAGGGATTTGTTTCTATGTTGTTTGGAGCAAAACAGTTTAAAAAAAGCTCCTGTCAATAGAGGGTAGCTGCGGAGTTGTTGACCATGGTGCATTGTGTAGGCAAGCAGGATTGGGGAGGGAAGAACCACTGCTAGCGAGCAATGGCATTTGGGAGGAATGGGAACCTTGTCTTCATGCCTTGAAATATCTGTTCCACTTCATCCCAAAGACCTGGGTTCACAACACCAGCCTTTGAGAGTTTCTGCTTGGTTTCAGGGAAGAGGTGAGTCCACTCTGCCCAGCGAAGGATGAAATGGTGCTGCATTGCTCAGCCCTTGGAGGTGTAAATGGATGCTGGTGAAATAGGTTCCTGTGCTACAGACCAAAACCTGGCCCAGGCATCACTCTGCCCCACAGAGTGCTTTTAATCTGATGGAGCCTTCTTTATTCAAATGGCATTGCTCCTGGCTGACATCAGGAGTGAAAATTGATCTAGAATAGAAATGTTTCTGTCCTTGATTGTAAACGGATTTCAGTAACTTTCCCCCTCTACTGCTCTGGCTGTGCAACGTTTCCTTTCATTTCTATGCCTGTTTGGGAAGAAAGCCTGATGGATCATTGCCTGTAGGTATCAGTTCTGTAGGAAGGGAGAGTTTTTGAGGGCAGGTGCACAGGAGGTAAATGGAGAGTATGTCCTTGTGTTGTCAGGAACTGTTACTGGCATGGAGAAAGACTCATTTCAATATGACTATAAAACAAGAAGCCAAGAGCTTTGTGAATACCGAAGCACATACCAAACACACTCATCCGATCCTTACTAATGTTGCACAGGACTCTGACTCACATGGGCTGAAGGCAGGTCAAGCTGAAAGTGTCTTGCTTGCAGCAAAGCGAGTGGTGACCGGCAGAGCACAGGTAGGTGTGCGGTTTAGCTGGGGCTGGTGGACATGGTGGTGTGACCAGATGTCCTCTGGCTGTAAGAATGCAATAAGGGACTGTGAGGTAGAAACCAGCTTGACAGATGAAAGCTTTAATGTTCAGGAGCTCAGAATGTGGCTCACAAGAAGTGTTATGTAATATTGCAAAATATGGTGGGATTTTGTTGTTGTTTTGCTTTGTTTTATGACAGTTTATTGCTACTTTTGGTGTCCTTCCAGGCGTGAGTACTCAGTCCATGTGGAGTTGGCATCGCTAGTGCTGGCAGTGTGAAGTGGTGTCTGATGGAGTAGACTTTCTGCAGTTTGAGTTTCTGCATTTATCTTGGTTTAAACAAATGGAAAGGAAATAGTTAATGATTAAACTTAACAGATAACACTGTTTACAGCTACTGAACATCTTACAAATGGTTTTCTGTGTGCCGCACCTTTATGCCTCTGAATATAGAACAGAAACAATGGTCATTTTGCTCCCATCTAGAGGCTGGAGTACATAGTCCTGTGTTTGGGCTCCTGCTTTGAAATGTAACTTCTTTCTTGGCATTGCTTGTCCAACCTGGAGTCATTTAGAATGAAAAGATAACCTTAACCATGTGCATGGAAAGCACAAAAACCACAGATCAAGGTCTGTCTATTAAATAAATAATGCTGAAGAAGACCTAGCAACAAAACCTTACCCAGAATTTTCTGCTGCGTTTGCCCTCCAGAAAGCTGCACACTTCAGCCCTTGACATCTGAAACATCACATTTGGCTTTAATTTTAATACAGGGTTTTGATCCTCCATGATGTGAGGTACTTGTGAACTGTCAGAACAGGCCAAAACCTGTGAAATGTGCCTTCAAATGAAGCCAAAGCCATCATTCTGAAAGATACATTGTGGAAGAATTGTTCTTCTAAGATGTTAGTTGTACTGTCATTTGGTGTTGAGCATCCTTGTTCTCATTATCATTAGAATCATAGAATCACCAGGTTGGAAGAGATCCACCAGATCATCGAGTCCAACCATTCCCACCAATCTCTTAACCATGCCCCTCAGTACCTCATCCACCCACACCTTGAACACCTCCAGGGAAGGCGAGTCAACCACCTCCCTGGGCAGACTGTTCCATTGCCTAATGAACCTTTCAGCGAAGAATTTTTTCCTTATCTCGAGCCTGAACCTCCCCTGGTGGAGCTTGAGGCCAGGAAGGAGAAGCTTGATGGGATGTAAGACCAGGCATGGGGATGGTTGTGGAGTTTGCAATTCTCTTCCAACTTCTGCCATACAATCAGAATCATGGAATTGTTTGTGTTGGAGGGGACGTCAAAGCTCATCGAGTTCCAATCCCCTTACCATGGGCAGGGACACTTCCCACTGGATCAGGTTGCTCAAAGCCCCATCCAACCTGGCCTTTAACACCTCCAGGAATGGGGCAGCCACAACTACTCTGGGCAACCTGTGCCAGTGTCTCACCATCTACAGAGTAAAGTGAACCTTTGTTTTAAAAATAGCTGTTAAGGCCATCTGAATCATCATCATGGGCACTGAGGCTGCAAGTCTGCTCTCCTGAACCTTGCCTCGACAACTTCTTTCAATATGTGTGGAAAATATTATTGCTGCCATTTATTCAGGGCAAGGATTGCTCCCAACAGAGAAGAACAGGGAAATGGTTTCATTGAGTTCCATTGTTCTTTGCCACTACAGAGCAATTTCAGCTCCTGCATTTTTAGTTTGTAATACCATGCAAACTGGAGTGTCATGGGTAAGGAATCATGCCTATAATACATCTTTAAATAGAGGTTTTAATGCATATAAATTACAGCAGTTTTAATTAGTGCACTATATATTTTTATTGCTATATGAGCTCTAGAGACATTATTTATGAGGAATCAAGTGAGATTTTATAGTGGGAACCTTAAAGGCCCTCCTTTCACTTAATTAGCTAAAAGTAACTCTGCCAAAAGCAGTGAAATGACGCGATCAGAGCTTTCTCTTCCATCTTTACTGAACCCATCTGACTTCCTGGACACTGTTTGGATAATTTGGTCTTTACTAGAAGAATTTAAAGGGTGCTGAGTGTCTGCCCATTTCACCAAGTCCTCAAATACATTCAGGTTTAATGTTTAACAGAAAATTCAAGATTTCTCAGTACCTGAGAACACAGCACAGAGTCTTTGGTCACTATTATTTTTTTGAAGAAATAACTGAAGTTCTATTGTGTGAAGAAGTTCTTGGGTGGGGAGGAACTGGCCCAGGCTATCCAGAGACATTGTGGCTGCCCCGTTCCTGGAGGTGTTCAAGGCCAGGTTGGATGGGGCTTTGAGCAGCCTGATGCACTACATATTCCTGCCAATGGTAGATGGGTTGGAACTGGATGGGCTTTGAGGTCCTTTCCAACAGAAACCATTCTGTGATTCTATGAATTAATGGAGATAACATCTCTAAGGACCAGAGAGGACAGTGTGGCTACCAAGTGAAAATAGACTTTCGTTTTGTTATTCTTCTGGGGAGCCCAAGGCATTGTGTCTAAATCAAGCACATCGTGTGTAACTTGAGCACATCTTTTGGAAAGATATCTAGTCTTGATTTCAATACTTCAGTAAGCTGAAGTGATCAATCACACTTGAAGTTTAAAAATGTGCATCTAGTCTCTAATTTGGATTTGTCTAGTTCTAGCTGCCAGACATTGTTCTTGTTTTATATTTACCATTTGAGTTCTTGTTTCATATTTACTATTTAAGTTCTCACTTAGTACTTTCTATTTGTTCTTTGAGAAAGTGTTTTGAATCCAGGAACTTCTGGGCTTTCGTTCTGAATGTGACAGCGTATCTACTCTGGTATTTAGAGCAGTCCTCAGCCTACTTTAGCTAAATCTTGCACTGGAGTCCTCCAACCTGTGGCCTTAAGTTTGCAGAGTGGAGCTCTTCCTAGATTCAGTCTTGACCTGTGTCTAAGAGAGAAAGAGATAAAACAAGGTGAAATAGAGGAAAAGGGGTGAAATAAAGAGGGGGAATGTGCTGCACAGGGAGAGATGTCAGAAGCATGAAATCCTTGGAGCTGGCGAATGACCTGTGCCAAGCACTTGCCAGGCTGTTAGGGCACAAACGTGGCTTCACCTTGAACAGCAGCAGAGCTTTCTGAAGGGAAGAGGTGCCACTACAGATTACAAGGGATGCACGGAAAATCTTTACAAGTGCAAAATTGTTCCTGTGTTTTTCCTCCTTCAAGAAAAGAAGTGAAAGATGAATGTCAGCACCAAAACATTCATTTTGCCAGTGATTTGCATCCTGGTTAAAAAGCAGCAGTAGGTACAATAATGCATCCTGGCTCTTAAATACTGGGCGTAAAAAAGGGGATATATAAATCACATTCCAACCACAAAGAAGGTACATTTTATAAATAAGGTAATGGTAGAGAAGAGGAGAAACTGTTTTGTGCCTTACTGTCCAATACATAAATTGATACACATGAGAATGGATAAAAGACATTGAAAAATGAGTGAGAAAGCCAAGACACAACCTAAGGACACAGATTGGAAACTGGTCTCTGCTTACAGGTTCACCTGCAGCTGCTTGGAAATGAAAAGGGGAATCGTTGTTAAAGAACCAGTATCTGATCTCAGGTCCACATGGCTGTTATCCTGGGAACGTTGGTTTGAGTCAAGGTGGCCGTGTGTTCTATGATTTTGTGGTGCTGCAGTGCAGGGTGGATGTGGTAGGTGGGACTGGGGCTTCAGGAGCACCTCTGTAGCACAGTCTGTGGTGAGGAGGCACATCCCTTGGCTACCGCTCTGAGGAGCTGCTAGTAGGAGCTCCTTCTGCCTCTGTGTTGGATACAATGTATTCACGGGGTAGTGACTGGCCTTTTGTGCTTTGCAGAAAGCTCTCAAGCAGAGGGACAGAACAGAAACTCACTGATAGCACCTTATGTGATAGACTTTGACACAGTTTCTCATAGCATTCTGCTTCAGAAACTGTCGGCCTCTGGCCTGGACAGGCGCACACTCTCCTGGGTGGAAAACTGGTTGAATGACCAGGCCCAGAGAGTGGTGGTAAATGGTGTTAAATCCAGCTGGAGGCCAGTCACAAGTGGGGTTCCCCAGGGCTCAGTGCTGGGTCCAGCCCTGTTCAATGTCTTCATCAATGACCTGGAGGAAGGCATTGAGTGCACCCTTAGCAAGTTTGCAGATGACACTAAGATGGGTGGAAGTGTTGATCTGCTGGAGGGTAGGGAGGCTCTGCAAAGGGATCTGGACAGACTGGACCGCTGGGCAGAGACCAATCGTGTGAGGTTTAACAAGGCCAAATGCCGGGTCCTACACTTTGGGCACAACAACCCTATGCAGAGCTACAGACTGGGAGAAGCCTGGCTGGAGGGCTGCTGGCAGGAGGGGGACCTGGGAGTGTTGGTTGACAGCCAACTGAACATGAGCCAGCAGTGTGCCCAGGTGGCCAAGAAGGCCAATGGCATC
>WAAB01009176.1:383742-461697 GCA_013389865.1 Piaya cayana | reverse complement strand
TGGCCTCAAGCTCCACCAGGGGAGGTTCAGGCTCGAGATAAGGAAAAAATTCTTCACTGAAAGGGTCATTAGGCAATGGAACAGTCTGCCCAGGGAGGTGGTTGACTCGCCTTCCCTGGAGGTGTTCAAGGTGTGGGTGGATGAGGTACTGAGGGGCATGGTTTAGAGATTGGTGGGAATGGTTGGACTCAATGACCCAGTGGGTCTCTTCCAACCTGGTGATTCTATGATTCTTAACCCTTCAACTTTTTGTCAAGGTTAAAATATCATTTGGAAATTAAACTTGGAATCAGCTTATTTCAGCCTCTCCTCCTCTCCCCTTTCCTCTCCTTCTTCCTTCTCTCCCATTTTCCCTGCAGAAAGAACTGTCACACATGTCAAGGGGTGTGGTCCCACAGAAGGAGCTGGGAATTAATCTTGCTGCTGAAATGAAGAATGGAGAAGTCCTTCAAAACTTTGCCATCTATTTATAAAACACAGGACTTATGATGGATTTGTTTTCCCTCTCCTATTAATCTTTGCCACCATCAGACATTCAAGAAATGTAAGTCAGCCCCCCCAGATTCATTAAGGGGAATAGAAAGGTTTCCTTCCTCTGCCTTTGTTTTCTGAGTGTTGTGGGACCATGTCTTACTGATGTTTCTCTGCAACATAAAAAAATTGAAACCTACTTAGAAAACAAAATAAGGCCTTAAGAGAACCAACAGGTCTCACTACATTTGTGATAGAACTGCACGATTTAGCTTCTAGGTATTGTGTAAGAAAAAGGAAGGATATGTATCTACATTAAATGGAAGTGTCCTTCAGGAGTATAGTGCCTTTAGTAGCACTTGCTTTGAATGTGCTTACAGACGTCATCATCTTGGCTCACCAGCCTATGCCTACATCCAATGGACATAACAGGACACAGGGGCTCATTGCAATGGTACTCACATAGCTCTAGGATGTGTTGAAGTGCTCTCTACCCTTCACCCCAAGACTGCTGACATCATGCCTCTCTCAACTGCTCTCCATGAAGGACAGACAGAGGGACAGAAAGAGAGAAAGAAGTCATGGATGCCCCATCCCCAAAGGTGCTCAAGGCCAGGTTGGATGCAGCTTTGAGCAACCTGATCCAGTGGGAGGTGTCCTTGCCCATGGCAGGGGGGTTGGAACTGGATCAGCTTTGAGGTCCCTTCCAACACAAACCACTTCATGACTCTATGATTCTATGATGATACAACAGGAAAAAACATCTTGACAGTAATTTGTTGATGGTGAAACCCTCACCACACTATTTCCGTCAGCACAAATGATGAAAACTCTTGTTCCTGCTCAACAAGGCTATAGCTAAGGCCAGCAGTGCTAGCATTAAAATGTGCTGGGAGAGCTAAGTATATGTTTTGGAGCTCAGGACAGGGGAATTGCACCATCAGCAGTTGTACTGACGGGGTGAAGCTTCCCAAGGTCCCAGCAGCATGCTGGGATTGTAAGTGGCTGGGTATGAATTTCTTCCTCTCTTTGAGCATCAACTGAAAAAGCAAATTCTACTGCTTTATTAAATGAACCTGACTGTAAAACTGTGTGTTATGTGTTTGTAAGATTACAAATAATATTAATGTAGGTGTGTTAGATTTCTAATGCATTTTTCTTTCACCCCCTTCCTTCCCCTCAGCTCCAGTCTAATATGGTTTTGAGATGGTGCTGATGAACCACATTTAGAGAGGTTAAAGGATCTCTAGGCCTCTCAGGTGTCACCCGCTGGGGCAGTGCTGTCTCTTGCGGTTGTGATGGGTACCTTGTGTCATCAAGCTCTTGTTGAGGACCTGTGGGGAGCTGGACCTCGTGAGTTGCACACACTTGATAAAAGGCATGATTCTATCAGAAGCCTCTGTGAAAAACCATTATTTGAATTTGTTGTAGTGAGAAACTGCCTCTCCAGAAGGAAAGGAAATACAAAGCTAAATTAATTAATTTAAGATATTAAAAATGTACTGTTTAGTGCAAAGAAAGCTGTGCTTACACTTACAGTAGGGGTCAGCTTCAGGCTCTCATCCTCAGTCCCAGAACCATTACCCACCGCAGCTTCACTCCCTCCTTCATCTGCCAATGCTAGTGGATGCTGGGGCTTGAAATTGCCCTGTACCTGCTCATTTCAACATATTCAAAACTGAGTGAGACCTCAGGCCTGGGTACTTCACTGTTAATAAATCTTCCCCATAGCCGAATTTTCCTTTCTAAATTTGATCCATTTCTATTTTCTTACCTTGTCTCCTTTCTCACTCAAATCTACGCTCTATAATTCTGCATTTAAAAAATTTACATCTTAGACACTTAAGAAGTATTTCATAGAATCACGGAACAACCAGGTTGTAAGAGACCCACTGGATCATTGAGTCCAACTGTTCCTATCAAAAAGTAGTTACCTATTTGAAAGTAGTTACCACATTGCCTCTTACACTGCTATCAACCTGCCAGGCTGATGTGTGTATGATCTTGTGTGGATCATTTGTGAGCAGGATTGCATCTTCCCTCTACCTGATGCTGCTTTTGATACAGCTTCTGTAATTTCTCTATTTCAATGAATTTAGGACACCCCTACCTCCCTGATGTGTTTTCTTGCTGATCTTTACTTCACTACGGGAGATAATAGGAAACAGGTCATAAATCATTTAATGCCCCTGTTACATATCTGAATGCTGTAGGTAACTAATACTGTGTAGGTATCAGCCTTGAAGTGAAGGCAATAAATCTTGCTTGTCCTTGGGACGCTTTGTGTTGGATTAAAAGCAATCTTCATAGAAACTGATCTTTTTTCAGCTGGCTCATAAAAACACAAGAGTTATTCCCCCTTCCTTAGTTGCCCCAGTACCTTTGACAGAAGAAAACTGAATTCTCTGAGAATACTTGGATATCCTGGTTTTAAACTTCTAGCACTCCTCTTCACTCCTGGCTGCTATAGTCTGCAGGTATTCATAGAATCATAGAATGGTTTGAGCCAGAAAGGACCTCAAAGCCAATCCAGTTCCAATCCCACTGCCATGGGCAGGGAAACCTCCCAGTGGATCAGGTTGCTCAAACCCTCAGTTCTGCTGAACACCTGGTCTGCAGAAGATGATCGAGAATTATTTTGATCTACCTTCAAGGCAATTAGGCTGCAGGTCTCTGGCTGCAGACAGCGTTTCTGGAGAAGCATCCCCTGCTCCAGAAGCAAAAGCTGGAACAAGGCCGCCAGCAAAAGTGCTTTATGGAACCAGAGGGCTAACTGGCAGTGTTGGGGGCAAAGGGGTATTTGCTGGGGGGGGAAGATAAGGAAATGTAGAAGAGGCATTAACTACAAAATCGGGGTGGGAATGAGTGAGATAAGATACTACTTTAAAAAATCGGGTGACTGGTAAAAGACATTATTTTGCTGTCAAGTGAATTATAGAGGAGAAAGGGAGATTATTCATTAGATGCATCATCAAGACAGAACATAAAGGATTAGAGATGCTGTTTGAGCCATAAAGCTTTCACCAAGCAGGGAAAGAGTAATGATCTTGTTTTTATTGTGCTGTCTTCAGGCTGACAAAGTTCTAATTTTGTTCCAAAAATAAAGTTATGAGCCAAACCTAAAGGGCTCTGAAATCTTGTGTGTGATTCTGCGATGGCGTTAGCTGTGCCTAAGTCAGTTTGATAACTATCTGTCACAGATGAAGAGAAACCTTCTACTTCGTGGGAGCCCAAATAATCATTAAAATAAATGCAGATACAACTTCTTCCTGTTGATTAACCTTCAGTTACCGTAGCATCCTCCAATAGTGCGGGATGGACACCCAGTGGCTTGTGAGAAATGGCAGCCTGGCCATAGCTTTCTGTGGGAGGAGGGTTCTGTCTGAACTGGGTCTGGTGCCTTCAGCCCAGAGTCATGAAATGATGCTCTGAAGAGCCTCATCTGCCTCTCAGCCCTGCTCTTCTGAGTCACATGTGTACAAAACAATCCAACTCCTTTCAGTGCATCCATCAGTCATGCTCTGGAGTAATGTGCTGCTAGTCCAGCATTGCTGACCCCATCCAGCCGAAAGCATCCAGCTTGCCTTCTGCACAAACTGCCCGCACCCAAAAACCAGATGATGCACCTGTATCAAGCTGGAGAACTGATCTTACAGAGGAGTATCAGGCTTTTCTGTTTTATTACTTCATGTTTTTATGGCTTGGATAGGTTGTTGATTGGCTGTGGCGGCAGCTTTAAACACAATGTCCAGTGAATTTTAGTTATCAGAACACTGATACTGCTTATGTACAACACTCAGAACAAGAAATGTAATAAATAGGTTCAAATCCCTTCTGTAAGCAAAATACCAAACTCCAAGGAGCACTCTTAAGCTTCCAAACTTGCAGTAACTAGAAGTGTTTTACATTCAGAGCACACAGGAAGGCAATATTACAGTATGGTGCCCTGTGCTCTTTGTTGCTACTCACTCCACTGAATCACTCATAGGTAATTCTCATAGGCTGAGCAAAACCGCAGACCTGATCTGCTAGCTACTCTCTTTTCTTGTCCTCCACTCCCCCAGTTTTCTTAATTCTCTCTCTTCAGTTGCTTAACAGTACACTTATTTCAATTCTCAAACTGAAGTTCATGAAGGGAAGCATGTGTTAAGTACTAAACCAACATATAAAGATTGTGAGACATGAATGAAGCACTAAAAATATACATATATATATATGTATGTATTTATTTATAAAAGAGTTATTCTGGCTTAAAAGCCTTGGAGAGTCACATATTCCTACATTCTAAGCAATGTGAAGGCTAGAAATGTACTTAGAAGAAACCTCACAAAGGCAGCTTGCACTTGCTCACAGATACTTTCATAACATTCATGGCTTTCTCTTTGTCATGAATTCCAGTGGATGATAACCGTAATTAAAGCAGAACATTTTGTTAGTGGTTCCTAAGTGTATCACCTTCTTCTTTGGGCTGCACTGTACAATTAAGCTGATTTCTTAGACCGTCTTTCTCAAAATCATCTCTTTCCTCCTGTAGCATTTTCTGATTCTTGATACACACCGCAGCAAGTTCTTCCTCACCAGTAGTTTGGGGTTTTTTTGAGCCACAGTATTGCAGAAAACCAAAATATGAAATAAATACTTCTAAGCTTGAGCTGAAAGAAACTTCAGCAGATCCTTTCTCCAACTCTAAAGTTCCTCTTCAGCCCAGACTGTTAACACTTACTCTCTAAGTAGGCCCCTTTCTAAAGACAAGTCTCACTCTAAGCTTCCTCTTCCCTTCCTTAACTGGTATTTTTTTCATGAAGCTCTTCATCACACACACAAGAATGAGGTGTTGTGCATCGTGTTTCAGAAGAAAACCCACACCTCTTCTCCAGAGAACCACCACATTTGTCTTTTGTAATTTTATTCCATAAATCCATCCTTTAAAAATACCTAATACGCTTAAAGTCCTCTTAATTAAGAGTCTTTCTTGGTTACTTCTTTCCATTGTCTTCAACCGAAGTGACCCAGTGAGAGTTCATTAATTGAAGAGGGCTTCAACTGGTCTGTTAAACCAGAACAGAGCCATCTGTACAGCAAAACCCAGATGAAATCAAATCGCACCTGGAAGGGCTGAGCTGAAAAGCAAGATCACTGTGCTTAACACTTGCCTAACAGAACTGCAAAAGTGCTTAGTTTAGCCCTGATAACAAAACTGAAAGCATTATTGGCAAGGACTTGAAGAAAGAAAAGACTCTTAGTGATAATGATGGTTCTTTGTGCTAACACAGTGTACTTCACACCCTCTAGTACAGTTTCTAAGCTTTGCTGTTTCTGGGATAGCCAACCTGAGACCAATCATATTAGAGGTCGTTTCCAAACTTAATGATTCTATGATCCTTTATGCACTGTGCGTAGAAGTGGAGTAAATCTAGTTCTTCTGGACAGGTGGACCAGTCTAAGTAAATGCTTAGTGTGCTGCTTTATCAAACAGCAGTCAACCTTTCCTAATGGAGTTGCACTTGTTCTTGTCCCATAGGGTATTAAATAGGGATAAAACCTCATATTGACTCATGGAATGGTTGGGAAAGAGGAGGGAGGTGCTGGCCAGGAGCATGTACTTTGCTTGTTTGTTTTTAAATGAAGTCTCCTTGGGGGTTGCATATTCATGGTGGAGTCTGGAGGACCCATCTGTGGTCTAAACACCATTGCAAACCACAACACCAGGACTCAGAGTGTTGCCGTCTCTGCAGTTCTCACTCCTTCGTTAAGGAAGTCTCTGCAGTAGTGACCATGAGAATGGCCTGCAGAAGACTTGTTCCAGTTACTAATAGTGAATATTATTTAATTATAGTGATTAAATAACCCTTACCTTTGCCTACAGTGGAACCTGGCATGGTTCATGAAAAGCAGAGGAAGCCTTAGTTTTAATTTCTGTCTCCATTTCTCACACTCATGGTGCAACACAGCAGCTGTTTAACATGAAAACCAGTCCTTCTTTCTGATGGATAAATCATCAAGTCTCAAAGTATTCAAAGTACTTGGTAGCACACAGACTCCCCTCATCCTACTCTTACACATTAGGGAGGCCTCTATTTTTCCACTTTGACCATCAAGGTCTATCTTGCATCTCCAGCTTTTCTCTCTTTGCCATTGCCAAAGATATGAAATGAAGAGAGGGTTGTATTTGTAGATGACAACATCAATTTCCTTTGCATTGTTAAATAAAACCACCCCTTCTTTTTAGCAGGAAGAAAATTGCTCTGCCATTTTTATGTTATTGGTCTGTCTATTATAAAATGTGATGCCATTCAAAGCTCCAGCAATCTGCTACTAATACAATTGTAGCGCAGTACATTTGACAAACAGCACCTCATGACAAGATAAACCCAGTACTAGTATTAGAGAGAAAAGTATTTTGATGTTGATTAGCCATTTAGATCTGTGCAAATTGACTAAGAATGCAGTGGGAGAGGACCTGAGCCAACTCTTCACCCTGCATGCTTCGTATCAGCATCTCCACAGAGCTCAGTGCTGCAAGCTGCAAGCCATGTCCTTCAAAGAGGCGAGGGAGGGAGGATCTCCAAAGCCCAAGCAGAGCCTTGGTAGCTCCTCTGCCTCATTTCCAGTGGGTGGGCACTGGTGTGGTCCAGCAGCCCCATC
The DNA here is from genome assembly GCA_013389865.1 of Piaya cayana. NCBI lineage: Eukaryota > Metazoa > Chordata > Aves > Cuculiformes > Coccyzidae > Piaya > Piaya cayana. Next base: position 454,581 of record WAAB01009176.1, on the reverse strand, counting down.
GCACCATGTTCTTGCTTTGCTTTTCTGTTGGGAGCAGCCTGAGCAGCAGCCTTGCAGGTGGCACTGCCCTGGTGTTGTAGCAGGAACCACAGCCTCTCTGTTCTTTAAGCACCTTAAAATAGTCCAGAATCTTGTGTTTTTAATGAAGACTACAAAAATAAGAGAGAAAACAAGAGCTTTATCCAGTTCTAGTCTTCTCCATGGCTGTGGCAACTAATTCCCATTTACTGCATCTTTGGGGCTCAGACAAGAGTCGTGTTTTAGTGTGACAGTCACACATCATCCCTGCAAAGCAGAACAAAAAGCAGGAAAAAGGTGTGAAGCCTCTGGGGATTTGTGCATTTGCTTTCCAGATGCTAATATACTTCAGCTGTAAGCAAGGAGAAGGGAAGTCACTGCTGGACTCACAGCTGCTGTGACACTACATCATGAGTGGTTTGGTGAACCAGCTGCCTAATGGTAATCTTGGGTAGAGAGAAAGCCTGCAGGAATAGCAGCTCGGAGGTCCTGCTTCTGCCAGTGTGGAGGCAACATGGGAATCTGAGTACAAAACCTCTGGTGCATCTGACACTGTGTCTCAGTTGTCACAACCCATTCATTTTCCCATGCCCCATCCCTGGAGGTGTTCAAGGCCAGGCTGGATGGGACTTCAAGCAACCTGATCTAGTGCAATGTGTTCCTGCCCAATGCAGAAGGATTGGAACTGGATGGACTTTGAGGTCCAAACCATTCCATGATTCTGAGATTCTATGATTTTCAAGCAACTTCTCCTCAGTGTAGTTCATAAGAAGCAGAAGGCGATTAACTCCAGATGGTGCTGCTGTTTTAAATGTTCTTTCCAACAGAGAGGCTGTTTCCTTGATTTTTCCAGTTCCACTTCAATTTAAAATACTGTCAGTAGCATAAGAATAAAGCTAGAAAAAGGTATGGAGAAGGGCAGCTGAATGATGGAAGATACGTAATGGCATCCCAGCCAGGAGAGATTAAACAGGCTATGGCTCCTCAGCATCAGAAGCAGAATGGGACAGAGGTCAATAAGGCAGGGAAGGTTTATTGCTGATCCTTGTACAGCAGTGTTATGAAGCATCATGAAACCGCTCGGTGGCAGGTTTAAAATGAAAATAATGAAGTATTACTTCATATAGTTTGTAATTCAGTTGCAGAAGTCATTGCTACCAGCCACCAGAGACCCATCATTCAAATAGCTTCAGGAGGAAACGAGGTCATTCAAGGGAGGAGAGGTCTGCCAGGGCCTGTCAGCACACAGAGGTGTTCCCACAGACCGGCCTGGGAGCCACAGAGTGGGAGTTTGGGTGGAAGCATTGCTGTATGTGCTCCTGGCTCTTGTTCCATCCTCTAAAGCACCTGCCACCAAACGCTGCTTTGGTCCCATCCAGAACAGCTGTTACTGTGGGAGAAATCCTTAGCTAAGGTCAGGAAGGAAACACTAAGCACTACCTCTCCCTACAAGTTAACTAGTTTACAGTACATGTACAGAGGGTTGTGTGTTGCAAGAATACAGAAACTGAGACAAAGCACACAATGAATCTCTCCAAAACTGCCTACCAGCAAAAAGAGGGAGTTGATCCATATGGTGGCAAATGGCTTTTTAAAGAACAATAACATAAATATGTATAAAACATAAAAATTTATAAATGTATTTTAAATAACAGCATAGCCTTTCACTAAAGATGGAAGCTAAAACTGCTAAATCAGAGAGTGCAGGGATAGGACAAGGGAGAATAATTTTCAGCTGCAAGAGGGGAGATCAAGATGAGATCTTAGGAAGAAATGTTTTCCAGTGACAGTGATGAGGCACTGGCCCAGGTTGCCCAGAGAAATGGTGGCTGCCCCATCCCTGGAGGTGTTCAAGGCCAGGTTGGATGGGTCTTTGAGCAACCTGATCCAGGGGGAGGTGTCCTTGGGATTGGAACTGGATGGGCTTTGAGGACCCTTCCAGATCAAACCATTTGGTGATTCTGTGATTCAATGATTTCGTAAGATCTTTCTAATCTGAACAGGACCTGACATTTATATTTTGGGAGAGGGAGTGATCAGACAGGCTTCCAGCGCAGCTGCAGACAATGCTATTTTGTGGCCAAGTATCCATCCATAATTCAGGACAGTAAATTCTGCTTTCCCTTTCAGTTTTGCACAGTAATTTTTTTTTCTCCAAACTACTTAGATTTTCAACAGTTTTCACAGAGACAGAAATCAGACCAAAAGGCAACATTTTCTGCAGGCTTACCCAAGTGAATGTTTGGTAGCAGCAGTCTCTGCCCCAGGGTACCAGAATGGTGATAAGAGCTCCAGCCTGAAAGCAGGGTTCAGCTGTCTTCTCCACCTGCTGCTGCGGTGCAGTTCATTTCTGCTCTTACAGTGTCTCCTGTGTACAGGAAAAGCAATCCAAGTTTATTATGCTGTAGGAAAAATACCAGCTGGAGAGTCCACACAGCCAAATGGGTTTGAGGTTTGTGCTGGGGTCCCCCTGAGATTACTGCAGTCTTTGGATTTAAAAAAGAAATTGGTGGCTCCACTGCGTTTTTTGAGGTAGCAGAACCCGGGCTACATAATTAGTCTAGCATTTACAATTGATATTGTTGTGGTACAGACAGGCTGAGCTACTGTGACCTTTCTCCGTACCCTGGGTGCAGCTGGTAACTAGACCAGCACTAGACATTGTCAGGACAACCTGCAGCTTCAATTTACCTCTGCAGAAAAAGGTTTCTAATGATGCCCAGGTCCTGCTGACTTAGCAGTTGATTTATACACATTTTTTCAGCATAAATAACAGCACTTTCCCAACTTCACCCTCCCTCTTGGCCTTCAAAATCTATGAATCTGAAACAGAGAAGCTGGGGAAGGAGTTCTGCTTGTGACAGGGAGAAACCTTTTTAATTTGCAATATTAATCTTCCTAACTTGGATGACACATATCTCTCCCCCTAAACTGAGGGGGTTAAAAAGCACAGGAACTCCTAGCACAATCCCTCCTTCCACATATTTGGAAAGGACTGAAATTCTGGGCTAACAAACAGCTATTTATAGCTTTTCATTTGCTCTTGGAGGTAGAATCATAAATATTCCTCACTTCAGCAGGAAAAAAACTTAGCAGGAATATGAAGAAGAGTCTCGGTTCATAGGAACAGCACAGGAGTTGTGCTTCATTGGTTATGCTCTCTCAGTTAAGATTTATCTATTTACATTTTTAGGACCAGTATGGCCTTAGCCTGATTTTAGGAATGTCCAGCCCATCAAAAGCAATGGTTAAACCTCGCATCATTAACAGAACAGTGTACAGTAAATGTGCTGTGAGAGCAACTTCATTTCTTGGCTTTGTGCTCCTGGGAGACACTCTAAGGTAACTGGAAGAGACCAGCACCTAAAAATCACTGAAGTGAGAATCTGCAATGCATTATTCGGCCTTTGGGGGACATGATAGTCATTGGTGTCCCCACATCTCTTAAGTCGTCTGCAGTGAGTACAGAAGCTGCAATTGTTCTCTGCCTCCATTTAAAGCTTCTTTCAATATGTAATTGCTAAAATGCAATACCCCATGGTCATGTGTAATTTTACAGTAATTTTAGAGTGCACTTTTAAGTGGCTTTTGATAGTTTTTTTAGTTTAACATACCTGGCTAGTGGCTTAGTGAACACATGTGATGGCTCCCAGATGGATGCCAAAGTGCTCTTCCCTGTCTGGAATTTTAAAAACCATTTATTCACACAGTGTGTATACTTTGGTATTTCTATTACATGCAGTTCCAGCAGAAATAAAAGTTTTTCACTCCAACTGAAAATACAAATGCGATTTTAAATAAGAAATCATTACTCATTTTTAAAGGGTTACTCTTGTCCTTTTAATTATAGAATCACAGAATCATTAAGATTGGAAAAGATACTGAAGCTCATCCAGTCCAACCATCAGCCCAACCCCATTGTGCCTACTAAACCATGTCCTGAAGTGCCATATTTACATGTTTCTTTAACCCCTCTAGGGATGGTGACTCTACCACTGCCCTGGGCAGTTTCTTCTAGTGCTTCACCACTCTATTTTTCCTAATATCCAACCTAAGCCTCCCCTGGTGGCATTGATTTCCTTAACTATCTCTCTTGTTAACACAGGATGACTAAAAAGAAGAGCAGTAGAATTGAAATAGCCAGAACTGGGGCTGTTTGTGGAAGGGAGAAGACTGAGCATTGCCACATATCCTCTAAGCACCCCTTAGGCTGGGGTAACCCCACCAGAGGGGAACCCAGCCATGTAGCTCAGTGCCTGCCTGCAGAGGCATGGCCAGTCCTCTGCCCATCTTCTCCTCATCTCCAAACATTTGTTTGTATCCTGCACTGCTGTACTTCAGCTCAATTGTTTTTTAGGGATTTCTACCCCAAGCTCTGTTGACTGCAAAGAGCTTTGAGATCCCAAAGCAAATAGATACGCATACATGTGGTTCTCCAGAGTCTTGCATCTCTGGGTGTAGCTAACTCCTGGTAAATGCTGAACAGCAGCAAAGCAGGATGGGCAGCTTTTGCAGGTTTAAATGAGACCCAAGGCAGCTGAATGAAGCATTTTTTATTGCAAACAGTCATAGTGATTGTCGTATTAAAATAATGTTGTGAGCCATCAGTTAGGGACAGCATCAGCTCTGCCCTACCATGAACTTGCTCTTCTTCCCTATCTGTATCTCCTGGAACTGCAAGAGAACAAACATTTCTGCTCTTAATCTGAATATATTTGTTTTTCTTACTCAACCTGCCAGCATTGATTAGAGTCACCATTAACGGGCCATGATGGGATTTGAACTATACCTCACCATTTACCATTCTGAGCACAAAAAGAAATGGTTGAGCAGTGAACACAGGGAACAACATGAGTTTCCCTAGCAAAATGGGTGGGACAGATGAGGAGGGCGATTAGTAAGAAAGGAACATTTTGGTTTAGGATAAAGGAAGGAGCAGCCTGAGGTGTTTTGAACTTTCCCCACAAGCAGAAGAGTCAGGAATTCATCAGAGAAGACAGTCACCAGGCATCAGCCCAGCACCCAGAATTGCTTTAATCACTGAAGGGATGGAAGAACAGGGAAGGCAGTTCCCTGGTGCAGCATTAGAGCATCTCAGATTTACCCCTCATCCCATTTCCCTCTCTGAGTGTTGCCTCAAACTACGCTATGCTTTGAACACATCCATAGACACTGATGATTTCGACTTCATCTATATGCACGATGGAGTTTTAATTAAGGTCCTCTTATGGCTTTGAGCACAAATTCACCACTTCCTTACAGGCAGTATCTGTCAGCGTTGTGTGTCTGTTTGCTGTAGGACCATCAGACCCTTGGCTCAGCTGCAGTGGGCAATGTTAATTCAGTGTTTTAGTAACAGTCAGGAGTTGTTTCAGCTGCCTGTGTGCCCCACATTATCCTATTCATACTGTTGATGCTGGGAGAGCCAGCCCTTGAGACAGGAGCCTGTGGCAGAGCTCGGGGCTGCTGCAGCTGCAAACAGGCCTCTTGCAAAATCCCAAACTCAGGTTTCAAGAACACACGATTTACCCAGCTCTCTCCAGATTGCACTTGTTTGGTTTTGAATCCCAAACTGGTATCTAGTGGTTGCCAAATCTGACTTTTGCTTTTTAAATCCCATTTCTAAGTATGTGAAGAACTGGGAAATACATCCCTGAGATTTTGGTTAAACCAGACTGATTTGGTATTGGGAGTGAACTGGAGTGCTACTTGATATTTGTTTTGAGGACCTGCTGTAATTACAAAAAGCTACAAAATCATAGAATCGCAGAATTATCAAGGATGGAGAAGACCTCTAAACTCATCCAGTCTAACCATCAGCCCAGCACCACGATGCCTACCAAATTATGTCCCAAAGTGCCACATCCACATGGTTTTTAACCTCTCCAGGGACAAAAGCTCCACCACTGCCCCAGGCAGTCTCTTCCAGTGCTTCATCACTCTTTCCATAAGGGAATTTTTTCCAATATCAAAACAAAAACTCCTCCAGTGCTACTTAAGGCCATTTCCTCTCACCCTTTCACTTGTTACTTGGGAGAAGAGACCAGCACCCACCTCACCACAACCTCCTTTCCAGGAGCTGTGGAGAGCCTGGGCCAGTGCCTCACCACCCTCTCAGGAAAATATTTCTTCCTAATATCTCAATCTCCCCTCTTTCAGCTGAAAACCACTCCCCCTCATCCTATCCCTGAACTCCCGGATTAAAAACCCCTCCCCAGCTTTCCTGCAGCCCCTTTCAGTACTGGAAGCTGCTCTCTCCCCAGAGCATTCTCTTCTCCGGGCTAACCAACCTCAACTCTCTCAACCTGTCCTCACATGGGAGGTGCTCCAGCCATTGGATAACCTCCATTACCCTCTCTGGACTCACTCCAACAGATCTATATCCTTCTTGTGCTGAAGACTCCAAAGCTGAATGCATGACTCCAGGTGTGATCTCACCCAAGTGGATCAGAAGGGCAGAATCCCCTCCCTCATCCTGCTGGTCCCACTACTTTTGATGCAGGACAAGGTATGGTTGGCACTGGCTACTGCTGGTGGGTTAGTCAATACCTCTTTGCACAAGTGACATTTCTGTGATATTCAAATCTATCTTGTGATATTTCAATGCCAAAGAGCTAGATCTTTTTTGAAGTGCTAATACTCTTCTATGTCTATGGAGGGTTCCCCTATTGAGACTCTAAGTGTATATAGCCTTCTGCATGCAGGCAGCAGTGCCCTACACCCACAGGAGGTTCAGCTAAAGCTCAGTGCCTTCCTAAAATCCATGCTGTGAGGTAGGAGATACCAGTGTAAGTTTGGTGTTGTGCTAATGCAGCTGCATGGTTTCTTATCCATTCAGACTGCAGGGAAAATGAGCTCAACCTTGGGTGCACACAGTTGGGCAGGTCGATCTTTGCTGGATTCCTCTGTGAAACTGGAGGGGTAGACTCATGAAGGATGTTATTTTTACATCACATTATTGTTTAGAAGAAAGTAATCCCAACGGCATGGTGCAGAGATATCAAGAGTCCGTAGAGCTGGAGAGAGTTGAGAGGGCAGAAACTCTTTCCAGTAAGTGTTTCTTTTATTCCCACTCTCTGAAGAGCAGATGGGCAAAACAAAGCCTGCCAATTGGTTGGACAAGGCCCAGGACTTTATCACTTTTGGCTGCAGATTTTATCTTTTGGTGTATTTTATCACTAAAGGTTTGGTGCGCAGTGACTGGGGACTTTAAATGCAGCATCCAAACCAACAGTGACATGTCCTGGAGCTCTTTCAGTCCTCAGGTCTGACTGCAGCAGGTTTTTCTGCATTCCTGCCATGTTCCTGCTGGGAAGCATTTGTTGTGTGGAGTCCCACCACCTCCTGTGCAAAGCCAAGTCTCAAAACTTTCTGGGAATGAAGTCTGACTGATGGGCATCAGCTCTGCATCTTTCCAAAGCAGAAAGCAGCTGCTAGATGCCCATAGGAGGGACTGGGAATTTCTCCATCATCATGTGCTTGTCCTAAATATGTGCAATTAGGTAAAGTTAGGTAGGTGTGGGAAGGGTTATCACCAGGAAAGCTGCTGTGTGGGTGGAATAGGGAATGCACCATGAGCTGGTACTGCTGAAATGGCTCAGCTGAAACTGCAAACAGGGATATACTAGGTTGCTTATCTCGATGTGTATGTATGAAGGGGTAGTAACTTTCCCCAGTGAAACCATTGGGTTTGTAACTTGACAGGTGCAGCTGATGGACCCAGACTTTTTCTATCAGCTTGGTTAGGATGAGTTCTGTGATGCCATGTGCCGCATGGTGACTAGCGTATAAATTCCTACCACAGAAAAACATGAGGTGATTCCCAGCTGACAGTAAGTGTGAATTATAATGGAGAAGAATAGAATAATTTATCTTTCACTGCCATTCGAAAACCTGAAATACTCACTGAAGTCAAGCCATTTCTTAAGAATTCTGCAGCCAAGCCTTGCTCAGAAGGCTTTTAAGGGATATCTTGCTGTGTTTTAAAATCACTTCCATGGCAATAAAAGTGCCCATGAAAGATACCCTAAATGAGTCCTTGAGAATCAGAGAAACTACACCAGGAAGAAAACTCAGGATCCATCAGAAAAGATATAGAAACTTGCACTGTCAAGAAAAATACTCTGCTTTCAATCGTTGTCTCTGTCTTCCCTTGCTGAAATCAAATTAAGACCATGGTAGGTAGCCAGGAAAGAAAAGGTAAACACAGGAACTGAAACAGTTCTGTGGAGTAAAGGCAGTGCTGGTTATTACATGGGATATTCTTGAGTTAAGTACAGTAGTGCTGTGACCATATTCTGCCTGATTTGATACAGAAGTCTTTAAAGTCACCCATCCTTCTCTTGTGGAGCCATCTCTCAGTCCTTCCCCAAGCAGGTGAGGTCAAAATGCAAATGTTTAATGCCTGCTGGCCCTAGTATCACTGTAACAATTGCCATGCAGTATTGTACATTCCTCTGCCTCAGTTTGATAGGTTTGCTTCACCTATAAGTCAGCTAAAGATGACTGCCAAAAGCTGATGACACAAGACAAACTATCCAAGCCACGGAGGATAAATTAATGTGTGATTCCCAGTCTGGATGAAATAGGCTGATGGCGATGCTGTTCAACTGGAGTGTAGGTTTCACATTTGCTATGGTACTTCTGTCATTCGCCTGGAAGATGAGAAAACATGTTGGTCACATGCTCAGTTTTCTGAAGCTGTTAAGGTGAGCAGCACTGCTGCCTTGCCACATAGTGGTTAATGTCCTAGAAAATTATAGTTACACCCAGGAGTAAATGGTTCTTGGAGGGAATCTGTGGCTATATGAGACCATGCTAACCTTGTAGGGTCCCACGCCATGGAGGAAACCTTAATGTAGCCGGGCATGTGGGGAGAATGCTGACATTGTGTTAAGATGGTTCAAGCTGGTTTTGAACTAAATTGCTGCAATATCGAGTTTGGCAACTATTTAAGGTGTCATTCTCACCAGGCCAACTAAAGGATGAAGTACCACATCGAGAATGAAGTTAAAACATAGTTTGACAAGAAATAGGAATATTGCTGAGTCCTGTAGTTGTGTTTAAAGCAAGGGTCAAGCCCAAGGGAGGATATCTCCTCCCTCAGCTCCTGGGCAGACTTAGCTCACTGCACTGCACAGCACAATCTCCTCACTTCATTTTTTTTATATCTCTGCAGCAGATGCTGCAGTAAATGCATTTTGCAGTATAACCCCAGTTAACTCTCAATTCAGAATATGAGCAGTTCTGTGAGGTCTCACACAACCACACCAGTCTGCACCAAGGAAATGGCAGCATGAGGTACTGCAATGTGGTTGCTTCTTTAAGGCATCGTTATCACTGACAATTGTATTAAGCTAATGAATAAGTCACTTTTTCTATGGTTTATAAAATCTAGGGCATAACTATGTCTCTGCTATGTGACTGCAAGAATGAAATGGGTTAGCAAAGGTGCTATGGCGTCATCTGTTGCCCTCTAATCTTTATATAGAATTTGGATTGATGAATGTGTCTTTCTAAAATAACACAAAAAGATGCTAAGGTTAATTTTGTCCTAAGGTGTGGGCAGTCAGTGATATTGATTATTTAAAAGCTCTGAATAGATATTATGGATATTCTGCATATATTAACTGTTTACAACATTTTACAATTCTTTCTAGCATATTGAATTTATAGTTCTTGGACTTAATTGTCTAAAGAGGAGGAGGCTCTTCAGATTGTTCCTTTTCACCTATTCACACCTGCCAGGCATGCTCTTCCCACCAACACAGCCTGCACACAGCTCATGCCTTCTCTTTGCTGACTTAAGTACTCACCCAGCTTTGACCTTAGACCCTTGTGTCTGTAACTTGAATCTTTTTTAGCATCACTTTTGCTGACAGCAGATACCCAATGGAAATGTTCCTCTTTGTTCTGTAATTTCTCTGCCCTCAGTGATCTCTGTCTATGGAGGAAATCAGACTTTTATTTCTGTGTTTCTGTGGGAGCTGAGGTGAAGACTTGTTTCAACAAACCATCCTAACAGTTTATTATTTTTATTCCTCCTACATGATCTCTCTTCTTATGTAACTTTATACAGGACACATTTCTGGCCAGCGCCATCACTGTTCCCAACAGAGCCACTTTGCTCCCTCACCTTGACATGACCGAGGTACGGCTGAGCCCACCAAGGGCTTTGCAGGCCCCACCATCGCCAAGATGAAGTGTATGGGGACGAGGACAAGTGGCTGGGAAGGAAACTGGGTGGCACCAGAGGCAGAGGCATGGCAGCACCAGCCTGTTCAGTGGCCGTGGAGCCTAAATTAGCCATGAGCCCACAGGATTAAAGTCAAGATACTGTTATGAATGTTGAAGTTCAATGAATCTTCTCTTTTTTTAAATTTCCCTTTACCTTAAAATGTTCAAAATAGAGGGAATCTTCATCAGGGAGTGCAGGGTCAAGCGCGAATGGTTTTAAGCTGAAGGAGGAGCTAGGCACTAGCTAGACTTCACCTATGTGAGTTGACCTCAACAAGGACCAACTACAAGTACAGCTGCAAGGAAGAACATAGAGGTTAGAAATGGTAAGACAAGCTGTAAAACAGATGAATATTCCTGGTGGTGATATCATCGATCAGTTCAGCTTCTCAGCCTGGGCACTTGCAAAGACTCCATCCAAAACACTCAAGAGTATTTGCATCTTTGGAAATCACCGCTATCCTTACTGCATGCAGGTTTTTAGGCATAAAAATGCAGACTGATCAAACCCAGTGTGTTTTTATCTCTGTGGAATTCTTGGTTCCTATCTGGCAGGATTATCTGTCATGCGTTGGCAATATCTACCCTCATTGTTTTCAGAACACGACTCTACAGTCAGAAAAGCTTCCCCTCCCTATTAAATATACATCTAATCATAGAGCTGCTTCAAGAGAGTCACCTCACCTCTATCAGATTCCACACAGTGTTTCTGAAAGAGCAATGCTCATGTTTTTTACCCTCTAGTTGTACTGAGCTCTCACATTGCTGTCATACAGGCAAAGGCAGAACTGAAGCTCAGCTCTGATATCTGCACTAGGCATGGATCTAGACTTGGTATATACAAAAGGGTCCATTGCATTAAAGTGTACATCTTCTTAGGAAGAAAGTAACCAGTTTATATTTCAGGTGGAATACTGTCGAGGGATCAGCTGATAAGCTGTTAATGAAATTCCAAACCAGCAAACACAGCTACCAAATAAACCTTGAGAAAGTGGTGGTTTATTTTAGGAATCAGAAATACCGTATTGCTAGGAGGAAGATGGATGAGATAATCTCATCAGAAAAAACGCAGGAACCTGCACTAAAGAATCAGCAGAGAGAATGGAATTTTTTACCTTATTTCAATTAACCTTGTGAAACTCGGGGAACAAAAAATCACACTTTAGCTCCCCTTGAGCTGAATGACTAAGAAAAAAAGAAAGCTGAAAATGAAACTAGCCAGTTGATTAAGATTGATTCATACATCCTGTGTCAGGATGCTGAGAGTGTCCTGAAATGGTGCAATGAGACTTAATGCTGACAAACCAACAAGCTAAACAGGTCTATATTGTATAGTTAAAGAATTAAAAAAAAGAAATCTTGGGTAATCTTGGAAATAAATAAAAGACATTGGTAAATGGTCAGCTTGGACAAGCAAGGTGGTTTTCCCATTCAAAGGCAATGTCCTTCTGAAAAAAGTTCATGCTTTAGGAGTTCCCTCTCATGTTTTAGGAAGTTTTGGTTAACAGAGGGCTTTGCAATACATGAGTAAAGCATCTGGAGTAACGTCATTAAAAATGAGTAAAGTTTCATTTGCAATAACTTGAAAATGCCAAGATTAGCAGGGCTTTTCAAGGGGAAAATGGAGTGACTAGAGACTGGACTTCTTTCTTCTCCTGCCAGGAGCTGTTATTAAATGCCTTCAGCAGAGGTAACAGCACTGGCCAGCATGACTGGATGTGGTGAAGCAGTGCTGGTACCACTGCTGTGTTAAAGACAGTAGTTGATACATAGGAACGACACACTTCCCAGCAGTACCTTTCATGAGAAGAACTGAGTCAAAGTAGAAAACCCTATTAAACCCTGCCCTGGTGGGATGTTTGTAACAACTCATCGATGTGCTGCTGCTACCCCAGTGTAGCATCACCTTGGAAGCTGTTATTTTTTACCCTCTTTTCAGCTTATCCTGCCTTCTTCCAAACCCTACACTCGGTTGCACATGGTGTGCTCCCTGGTGCTGCCCCTGCCTACAGTCCAAATATTTCCTCCCCCATTACAGGAGTGCATGGGGCAACTCTTTCAAGAGTGTGAAGACAAAGGAAGGAAATGTCTTTTAATTCCTTGTTCTGCCTAGGAGAGCAATATAATAACAAGAACAACAACAACTACAATAATAATAACAACTACAATAACAACAAGAACAAGAACAAGAATAATAACATCATTAGATAGTGCACAAGCCTGGCTGAGAATACCCCTAATATTTCTTCACAGCCATAGAAAAAGGCTAAACAGAGGATGGAAAGTTATTGAAAAGCTGCAAAGAGATAAGGAGAGAGAAGCAACAGGAATGTTTTCTTCACTGGAGCAAACTTCTTCATAAAAAAACCCCTATTTGTACACAGTGATTGATTTCCTTCAAACAGTGGAATAAAGGCTGAAAAGACCAGCTGAAATAACGTGTATTGCACAAAAATATGCTAAAGCTATGTGCGTATCACAGAATTCTTCTTGGTCTCTATAGTAATGTCAAAGTATTTCCAAAAATTTATAGTATATTATTGCTGACATATCCTGCCTTGAAAAAAAAAAGCCAACTGCTTTATTATCCCTCACTTAAAATATCTTTTTGAATGCAGGAAGCCTTTAAGGTCAGAGAGATTCAGTTCACCTTGCTGGGCAGCTGGCTGTTCCTCTTCATTCCCTGGGTTCAGCTTGTGTCTATTAAACACAGTATTGAATCACAGAATCATGGAATGGTTTGAGTTGGAAGAGGACTTAAATCCCACACAGTTCCAACCCATTGCAATGGTCAGTGACACTTCCACTGCATCAGGTCAGGACAGACACTTGGCCCACATCTGCAGATCTGAACTGTGCATCTTTATTTGTTAAAAGATCACTCAGTGCCTCTCCAAAGAGGAACAGCCAAAGTTTCAGTTAAGGGAGAAACTTTCCTTCCTGTTAAGCAAACAGCAGTGAAGAAATCTGGTGGTGGCTCCATCTCAGATTGTTCCTCAGCATTTTGATAGAGAACACAAAGCTGCTTCCTAGCTCACCTATAGAACTATACTGTGGACCAGTACAGGCTGGACACTAGCAGAGACGGGAGCTGTTGCCACTGCCCAACACACTGTCAGAAGGAAGGCAAAGTTTTTTATTCTCCTGACCTCTCTTCAGAGATAGTCCCCATTGTGATACAGTTGGGAGGTGTCTCTGAGCACCAAGTGCTTCCTAAAGGGAAGCTCATTAAACTCCCCAGGCAGGTCTTTCACCTGCAGAATCCAGAAAGAAACAGCTCCTTCTCAGAGAGTGCCCCATAATCATGCAGCTACAAGGACTCTGTGCACTCACCTTTGCACAAAACCTGAAGACAATGGGAAGCTGTGACTGGTTCGCACTATACTTTGCTCCAAAACTTCCTACCATCCCTCTCACCACTTCATGAAAGTCATCAATAGATCAAAGGAAGAAAGGGCAGTCATTTAGCTTGTACAGTTGCAGTTGCCTTTGGTGGAAGATGCTCAGCTAAAGTAGTCATCTAGTTTGGAGTTTATAAATACGGGATCCCTTATTTATAGCAAGCTGCCTGGTCATGATGTCTGCAGCAGCATCTCCTACCACTTTCTGTGGGGTAGGAGATCAGCCCCCATGCCGACAGACAGCAAATTGTCTGTCATTGATGATACATAACAAAACTAGCATTGCCTTGTGTTCCTGGGAACAGCTCCTGTAACAGATGAAGACATTTGGAAAAGCTTATATTCAGTCTTGGCAGTCAGTGCCTTTTAAATAATCTGCTCAGCTTCCATTCCTTTAAATAAACTTGCATTATTCATAGATATAAAACCAATCCCATGACTTACGTGCCATCATACACTGGAATTAAATCATAGTAATTCAGTTCCAGGGGCCTGTGGTTCAGCTGAGACTTGAAAGGACTTGGTAATTCTTGCTTTTGTCACCTCCCAGCAGCACCAAAATACATCTGGGCATGGAGCCACCAGAGTTAAGAAAATAGCAGCTAGCAGGGCATTTTGCTGTATAAGTTACTATGAGGCCCGTATTAAGTTGTCTGCTACAGGATACTTCAGATTATCTTCCATATCTTTGCAATCATCAGTGATACAGCTCTAAACACCTAACGCATCATCTGAAGGATGATCATCATGCTTGACCACCTCATTCCCCAGGCACAGCAGATCACTCACTCTTCAGCAGGTACAAAGCACGTTTCCTTGGAGATTGTGCCAAAATGAAGTGCCTTCTGAAATTCCTCACACTCCATTCAGAAAACAAGATGTTCTTCAATATTATTTTCTTCTAATGAAAACATCCATCACAGCAGAATATACATCTCTGCAGCGCACTGCCAATGAAAGCACTGTGCACACGTTCAAAGAAGGAAATCACTGCAAGTCACAATGAAGCACTGAAGGGCTTAGGGACTGGTTATTCTTGCGAGGAATACGAGAACGCCAAGCAAAAGAGAATGGGTGAGATCCAGACTTTCCATGTCTGTCCTTGTTTTACTTCAAGACTCCTCTGTTGTGTAGACACAGGAAAGGAAATCACCCTGATGCTTCTCCTGTTTAGTCCTTGAATTAGACACACCGTATTTAGAGCATCCATGATTCACCTTTCATTTCTTGTTACCTACCCAAGCTGTAGATGCTGTGGACACTCAGCATGCAGCCGGAGAAACCAGAGTCAGGCTAAGTAAGCCTTCAGGAGAGGCTACCAGGGTGTTGGAGTGCTCCACAAAATCTCATGCATGAGATCTTCAGGTTCTCCCTACAACAGAGCTCGTGGCAGTACCAACCTGTGCTGTTGCTTGGGGACCAATAACAAAACATTTTTGTCTAGCCTACAGGCCTGCTGAGTGAGAATTTTGCAGCATGTTTTGCTGGGTTATTGGAATGGTGAGTGGTTTAAAGCAATTTCACAGCAACAATCAGTGCACACCTGTTATACTGTGTAATTGTGATGTACCACATAATATTTTCACATCATTTCAAGATAAGGAATTTTTTTTTCTGAATTAATGATTGCTTTCCATGGAGAAGCGCTTAGACATTATTTAACATGCCAGTTTTTAAGAAAGCTTCTCCCAGAGCTGCCCTTACAAATTACAAATGTGCTGCATTACAAATAGAAAATGTATGGGAAGGGATGTGGCTCTCAGGGCTCTCCCTGATATCAGCAGTCAGAGCAGCAGGCAGGTATCTGACATTCGTCTTCGGAGAGCTGCTGTGTTTTTGTAGACATAACAAGTGAGACAGGAATGGGGACCACAGTTTTCAGCTGTTCTTCTTTGTAGAGCAGACTTTGATGTACACTCAGACTGCGCCATGGCTGGAAGACTTCCATGGGCACAGCAAGTTGCAGCACAAGGGAAACAGCAGCAACAATGGTTTGGAAAGGAGCATGTGTGCTTTACTATATTAACTTTGGAAAATTGCTTTCACATTACCTTCTAATTACATAAAACTTAGGCATGTGATAATTGTAATTACCCTTTGTTAGCTAATATCTCACTTACTCAACTGTCTTAAATTCACATTAATATGGCTGGCTTCTTATCAGCCCGCTTTGTTTCAAACAGGAAACATTTCATATAGCAAGGGACTAAAATAATTCCTGAGTGTGAAGATCCTTAACAACTTGGTTGTGCGGCATGAAATGGAAAGGGCGTAATATTTCCCCCAGAGTGGTTTTCACAGGAGAAACTGGTGATTTGGCAAAAGCAAAGTATTTGGGGCAAACACAGTCATTGCAGCTGGAGTGTTCTGTGGGTGTGAAAACATATTCTCCTTGGGTGTCCCGTCTCCCCTTCTGCCACAGGGAAGGGCTTGTAGTCGTCCTGCTTTCCTGCAAAGCCCCTACTTGCCTGTGGATAATTGGATGACTGAAAGCAACCCTCTTTGAAATCATGTTACTTTTCCTTTGTATTCTACCATTGCAATACATGTGTCTCTATTCCACCTTAAGACTTCTTTTTAAAAATAAATTCCTGCTGCTCTTCAAAATGTAAGTGATATGTTAGTCTGACCTGAGCATGCAGATTCAGCTGGCAGTGCATAATAACTCTGGTAGCTGGGGACATCATTCGTTATTCACGCCAGAACCAACAGAAATGCTTGCTCGGAGCAAGCATGTCAGGGAGCTGATAACAAATCTCCGTGGATATGCCCAGCCTCACAATTAAGGTTCTGCTTGGAGGGATATTTTAAAAAGCACCAATAAATGCAGCTATTTAGAACTCCCAGATGTCTGGGAGACAATCAGATCAGGGATAAGATCTGCCAAAGTGTTTCAGTTGGAAAAGGCACTTTGCAAGCAACTTTAGAAATAGTTCAGGAATTCTAATAAGAAAAGCATGCATTTCTTGTATCATAGGATAATGAGATGGTTTGAGTTGGAAAGGTCTCAAAGCCCATCCAGTTCCAACCCCAGGGACACCTCCCACTGCATCAGGTTGGTCAAAGCCCCATCCGATCTGGCCTTGAACACCTCCAGGGATGGATGGGGCAACCACTGGTTCTCTGGGCAACCTGGGCCAGTGCCTCATCACTCTCACAGGAAAATATTTCTCCCTAAGATCTCATCTCAATCTCCCCTCTTGCAGCTGAAAACCATTCCCCTTCATCCTTTCCCTGTACTCCCTGATCAAGAACCCCTCCTCAGCTTTCCTGTAGCCCCTTACAGTACTGGGAGGATGCTCTAAGGTCTTCCTGCAGCCTTCTCTTCTCCAGGCTGAACAACTCTGAACTTCCTCAGCCTGTTGTCATACAGGAGGTGCTCCAGCCCTCACATCATCTCTATGGCCTCCTCTGGACTCATTCTAACAGTTCCACGTCCTTCCTGTGCTAAGGACTCCAGAACTGGATGCAGGGCTCCAGGTGAGGTCTCACCAGATGATATCAGAGGGGCAGAATCCCCTCTCTCTCCCTGCTTTGGATGCAGCCCAGGATACAGTTGACTTTCTGTGTTGCAAGTGCCCATTGCTGCTTCCCATTGAGTTTCTCATCCACCAGTGCCCATTTCTGGGCTGCAAGTGCCCATCATAGCTTCAAAATTCCAAAGCATCGAAGCACAGGACCAAGTCAATGCTCACATGGAACCAAAGCCTGAAACAGATCACATAATGTGGCTGTACAGATTGATTTGCTTTTGGACGTGACACTGATGAGTGTGAGACACCAACTCAAATGCCCCACTGTATTAAGAGAATTTGCATTTGGAAATCCTCTGTAATGAAACAGATATTTATATATACACACACACACACTGTTGGATGGAATAGAAATAAGATTTTATAGACCGATATGCTGAGCATTTATATGTCTAACTATATAGCTAGAAGAGTTGAAGATGATGCCCAACACATCAGTGTATAAAATCTTGTTTCCAATGAAATCAGGGGCACTGTTGACAGTAATATCAGTAGATTAAGATTTCACCATTGTTCAAACCCTGACCCCAGTGAGACAGACCAGGATTCTCCTTCCTCAAAAGTGAATTATGCCCTTACTGTCCACTGTTCAAACCAATTTCCCTTTAACATTAAATTCTCACTTTGTACTAATCAGTTTTGCTGAGCAAGTCCAGTGTTGACCTTTCCCACACTTCACTTAATTTTCTCTAATTCACTTTATTCATTTATTGATGAGGTACGGTTTCCCAAAGGCAGAATTCCCTGATGCTCATTTTGACAAGCGTGCATATGACTGACTGGAAACCTCTGTCTTTGTTGTACTCGGGTGCTTGGGACACCCAGCTCACTTGATGTGGTACTTGCTTTCTTGGTGGGTTTATTCTATGTGAATGTGGTGAGTTCTGCATCGATGGGGAAAAGCCACCATAATTTATATGGTTCAATACCTGGCTCTGTGTCAACTCTAAGAACTCCAAGGTTTTGTTATCCACTTTGAATGCATAACAATACATTATTTGACTGTTGTTATAAAAGCAAGGGATGCTGAATGGGGTCTGAATGATGTTGTGTTCTAAAACTGCTGCCTCAGGGGACTGTCAAACCTGCAGGTCAATCTACTGCTGCACTTTTCACACTGGCTTTAATTAAAAAGAAGGAACTAGCATGTTGGGCAGAAATAGCACAGTCAACACAGGTTTATGAAAGACAGGTCTTGCCAAACTAACCTGACCACCTTCTATGACAACGTGACCTGCCTACTGGATGAAGGAAAGGCTGTGGATGCAGTCTTCTTGGACTTCAAGAGATTCAAGACAAAGTTTAGTGGATGTTTTGGCTTAAGAGAGTCAAAAGAAGACAGACCTGACAAGACCTGAGCATTGTTAAAAAGGTTGGACTCATTGCTGATGCTAGAAGTTATCCTGATATCCTAACCAAGCCTCTCCATCCACAGCTGTTTTATAATCGGGTCTTTCAGAAATAGTGAGAAGATTAAGAGAATTATTTAAAGTTTCAGTGATGATTAGAATAAGGAAAAATGGAAAAGTGTATTAAAGACACAGAATCATAGAATGGTTTGGTTGGAAAAAACCTTTGAGTTCAAGTCCAACTGTACCTGTCCACTACTAAACTAGATCCCTGAGTACCTCATCTACCCATCTTTTAAAGACCTCCAGGCATGGGGACTCCACCACAACCCTGGGCAGCCTTTGCCAGTGCCTGAGAACCCTTTCATGAAGAAATTTTTCCTGATAACCAATCTCAACTTCCCCTGATGGAACTTGCAGCCATTCCTTCTTGTCCTATCACTTGTTACTAGAGAGAAGAGACCAACACCCACCTCACCACAACTACCTTTCCAGGAGTTGCAGGCAGTGACAAGGTCTCCAAAGGAACATGGGACAGGAACTCCAAAAAAGGCTGAGGGGTTTCAGATACACTTATTTCTGATGGTTAGAGGGAGCGTAACACAGACTAAAAAGCCTACTATACTATTTTTAAGATGGATGAAGCCAGTTTGACCTTTGGACAGAGTTGGAGCTCCATTATTTTACAGAAAATTTGGAGTTAAAACCAGAACTTGCATGTGACTGCTCATCAGATCAGCAAACAAGGACTGACTGGCTTTAAAACTCAGAGTCAGTGGCATTTCAATGAGTTGGTGCTCTGAAGTACGAGGTTGCATAGTGATGATTGGAAATCAAAGTTTGAAAACAGGGTACAAATCCCCAAGAGGCTGCTCGGTGTCACAGTGTATGAACACCATGCTTAGAACAGCAAGTAAAGCAGAGATGGATTTCATAGCCAAATCCCTCATGTTCTGAAAGAGAAGATAAAGGCTGAGACTTGCATTTGGTCTTGGATGCAGACACTGACTAAAGCATTTCAAGAGTGCAGGGGTATGGATAGCAGGTGATTTCCTTTTTTTCAGTAGCTAAAGTCATCTTAACTACTGCAATTACATTGAGATAATGGGCAGTGGAGTTTTCCTCTCTTTGGCTCAAAGACTTCAGAGACAACAAGTCATACAGCGTGATCCTTATGCCCTCCCATTGACTACAGCAGTGCTACAACACAGGCTCATTCTGCTGCAATGTAGAGAAAGGCTTCTGTACATCTGGCTCCTGTTTGACAAGTGGGCACAGCTTGTGTCTTACAGCTCAGAAATCCTCAAGAACATTAATTGGCAGATTTGGGGAATTAGAAGGCTTTTATACAGGTGGCCATTGCAATGGAATGTGAGAAGAAAGCATCCAAAAGCAGTAACTAGTTGCTAACAGGCTGGCAAAAGGTTCCAAGGAAGCAGGAAAATGTGGCGGAGGACACAAGCCAAGCCAGGATGCACTGTCCACAGGAGCGCAACCAACCTGTTCCTGGAGTTAGCGGACCGTTTATTTTAGTGATGCTGTTTTCCTTCCTCTCCCATCCTACTTGCAGTCGCTGTTTACTGTGCCTGTGCTATAAATAACACTGGGGAGTGAAAGCTGTTTTCAGTTCAAGGTACATATCCAGGAAAGCTCACTAAATTCTGATGCATTCCTTGGGCTGAATGATCTCCCTACCAGAAGGCAAACATGTAGAGATGACTGTTATCTTTGGAGCTTACAGTAAAACAGTCAGAGTTATAAATATACGAAATTTGCTTCTGGTTTCACTGGCAATGGATGGATCAAGTATTACAGTGGGTGTTATAGCGGCAGGCTCACTGTCCTGTTCTTTTCCTGCAATGTCGCTTTTCCATTGAACAGACAAAACCTGAGCCTTTCCAGAAGGTGTTTCTCAGTGCTTTCTGGAAGAAGGAAATATCATAGAATCATAGAATGGTTTGGGTTGGAAGGGACCTCAAAGCCCATCCACTTCAAACCAGTGGAAAGCAGGAACACCTTCCACTGGATCAGATTGCTCAAAGCCACATTCAATCTGACCTGGAAACAACCCCAGGGATGAGGCAGCCACAACTTCTTTGGACAACTTGTGCCAGGGTCTCACCAACCTCACTGGAAAACATTTATTCCTAAGATCTCATCTCAGACCCCCTTTCCCCTGAAAGCCATTCTCCTCATCTTGTCCCTGCACTCCTTGATCAAGTGCTCCTCCCCAGCTCTCCTGCAGTCCCTTCCAGTACTGGAGGCTGCTTTAAGGTCTCCCTGCAGCCTTCTCTTCTCCAGGCTGAACAAGCTCAACTCTCTCAACCTGTCCTTATATGGGAGGTGCTCCAGCTCTCAGATCATTTTCTTGGTCTCTTCTAGACTCATTCTAACAGTTCCACATCCTTCCTGTGCTGAGGATTCCAGAACTGGATGCAGGGCTCCAGGTGAGGTCTCACCAGATCAGATCAGAGGGGCAGAATCCTCTCCCTTGCTCTGCTGGTCCTATTGCTTTGGTTGCAGCCCAATTGGCTTTCTGGGCTGCAAACACACATTGCCAGCTGCTCTTGAGCGTCTCGCTCCAAGTCCTTCTCTTCAGGGCTGCTCCTACATTCTACAACCCACTCCCATGCTTGGCTGTAACATACTGTAAGGTCTTCAGGGCTTTTGTTTTAATTTTCTACTGCCACTTCATCCTGTTACCTGCCATCATGCGTAAACAAAATTTAGTTTTTCTCAGCACACCTTATTTTGCAATTCCAAGTGGAACCCACAGATTGTCATTAAGCAAGAGACCATTTACGACCTCCAACACAGCACAGTATTTTTCCTATAGAGCAGACAATTGCTTAGTAATAAAATATTTTTTCACCATAATAAGAGGTAGTAAAGATAAATATTCATATATCATGCCAACCTGCGTCTCAGGGGACATCATTAGTTTTTAAATTCACTGTTCAAATGGATGCAGGGTGTTTTATATGAGTTGCCACAGTGATCCCACATCAAAACCTCAGGAAGCGCTGACTGCACATGAGTGAATGATGGAAGGGAATTACAGTAGCAACTGTGAGGGTGATGGGGTGTTTGAAACACCCTCGATGTACTGCTGAGAGATTTCAGTGTTAAAAACAAGCCCCTAACTTTTACTAAACATAAGATGCTGGGCTGGATTCATCCTTCCTTTGGAGAACGCTGCAGATGTGAGGGAAGGAGGGAAGGGTGTGATGGTGCTCCTGCACTTTTATGATGCTGCACACTGAGTTGACAGCCTCTGGAAGGACTCTGAATTACAAACAGTTACCAGCTGGGTAAGAGTCATTGTGCTGGTGAGGAGGGCTGGAGGGCAGCAGCCCTTCAAGCCCAGCCATGAAGTGCTGCCTTGCAAAGGCTGGTACAAGGGCGAAGTCCAGGAGCGCATCAGAAGCTGAGGACCCGACCAAATAGATTCTTTGCCAAATTGTTTGTGTCCTGGCCAGTTCACGTTGAGCTTCTCATCCACCAGCACCCCGAAGTCCTTCTCCTCAGGGCTGTTCTAAATCCATTCTCCAATGTTTTTCATTCTTTTACCACCAGATGCTCTAGCGACTGAAAACACCACCTTGAAGGGATGATGTACTAAGCTGCTTTGCTCTTACAAATGGGAAGAAAAAGAAATTCTTCCTGTCCTTTCACTATCGTGGCAGCAGCCCTACATGCTGTGTGCAGGATTCCTACTGCTATACTCCTTTTGCAGGAGAATGGGTTAACTCAGCAGGTAACTTAGACCAGCCCAAGGTGGGTACCGCACTCCATGGTTTGTGTCTAGAACTGCTGAAAGGTTTCATTTCACAACCTCTATTACCACTCCCTACACACTTTCCTGATGTTTTTTTTTGCCTTTGGCTATGTTATAATTCAGTGGATTGCAGCTAATTAATTATAAATTATCCAGGTACTTAATTATAAATGAACTAGCATACAGATCAGATGAAACTTAACTGTGGCAAAGTCATAGCTTGGAGCTTCACGCAGGACTGCAGCCACCATCCTGGCTACCTCCCAGCTGCTGTAAGCTCTGGGCTGTCCCCACAGATACACCAAGTAGAAATGACTTGGTTTAGACCAGCAAGAAAGCAGACAAGAGAGAACAATGTTTGTATAAAAGCTCACAAAAGAGCACATGTGTGCTGAATTGCTGGGTATGCAAGGTGGGGTTTAGCGAGTGCTCAGCCTTAATCCAGCACCATCCCTCCTGAATTGATAACTGGTTCAAAGGGCAAAATTCTGGTAGGTGTTGAACACGTTTGGAAATGCCGCAAACCATCAGGAGAAATCTGAAGGGGCAGCGCAGGGAGACAAAAAGCTCAGACCCCATGAGAAAAATCATATTGCAGGACTAACGTAACCCAAACTGAGCTCAGAAAAAGGAACTGCAGGAGCAAGTAAGTGCTCAGTGCTGAGCATTTTTCTGTGAAAGATCTTCACTTGGAAAAAAACCAGGGATAATTACAATACTACCATTTTTCCTGTACCCATATAAATGGTAAATGGAATTCCCCTGGAGTATATTATTCAGATTAGCACTTCTGCAAACATGGGGACACAATGTTAACTCAGCCTCTGTTCAGTCTTTATAACAAATTGCTAAGCCACCAGCAGACTAAACCAGCTTTGTTTTGGAAAATGACAGTTTTTAGAGCAGTCTTCTCACATAACATTAATTCCTATTTTTTAAATTGCTCTGTATTTAAATGCCACTTATTACAAAGGCAATTGTACTGCTTAAATATGTCTGGTGAAACAAATATTTGTTTTAATCATGTTCAGGACACGTGAATGTGCTTACTGCAGCAGAATGAAGAAAATCTTATCTCTGTGAAGCCATGTATCTTCCTCCACTTGGGAGCCTTCATCATCTTTGAGAAGACATGATATTTTCCAGAAAGTCTTCTTCTCTGGGGATAAATAATGCACAATTTCCACCAGAGTTAACCAAACACTATTAAAATTAAATGGGTTCTGTTTCTTCAGTTGCATTCCTATGATTAGAACTTGGTCAGTGCTTTTGTACCTGCAAATGGGACTATGTTTCTCCTGCTAGGGATAGCATGGCTGATGATGAGAGCCATGCTCCCATGAAATGGGATTTTGGCATGACTGCCATCCCGTGCCTCTCTCCACTCACTACTCACTGGTTCCCAAGTGTTGGTCAGAAGGGTCCTAGAGCATCTGTTCCTCACTCTGACGGGTTAGAGACATTCACCAGTCCATGGGTTAGAGTCTCAGCACAGGAAGGACATGGATCTACTAGAGCAAGTCCAGAGCCCACAGAGGTGGTCTGAGAGCTGGAGCTCCTCCCATCTGAGGACAGGCTGAGAGAGTTGGAATCATTCAGCCTGGAGAAGAGAAGGTTGAGGAGAGACCATGGAGCAGCCTTCCAGTACTGAAAGGGGCTGCAAGAAAGCTGGCAAGGGGCTCTTGATCAGGAAAGCAGATTGTAGGGATAGGACGAGGGGGAATGGTTTTCAACTGAAAGAAGGGAGTCTGAGATGAGATCTTAGGAAGAAATGTTTTCCTGAGAGGGTGGTGAGACACTGGCACAGGTTACCTAGAGAAGCCGTGGTTGCCCTATCCCTGGGGATATTTCCAGGCCAGGTTGGATGGGGTTTTAGGCAACCAGATCCCCTGGAAGGTGTTCCTGCCCATGGCAGGGTGATTGGAACTGGGTGGGCCTTGGGGTCCCTTCCAACCCAAACCATTCCATGATTCTATGATATTGTCAGGGATTTATTCCTGGTGGGGAAGAGGGATAATGGGATACTAAAGTTGGGAATCTTATTCACCACTGGTCAGGTGAGATGCATGGTGAAAGGAACAGTTTTGATACCAGTTTTTCACGCTTGATCCCAGTGGGGAGATTTAATCACTTAAAATACATTCAAGATATACCCTACATTTCCTGTGTTGTTTGTTTTTTGGTAGCTCCCAACTGGAATGGCTCTGTAAGTACCTGCCTCTCAGGTACCTCTGCTGAGGGGTTTCAGCTAAAGTGATGAAATAATTCATAGGCTGGGGGCAGGACATTCTGTAGAGATACATTTTCCCAGTTTATGAAACTCTTTATTTGAATATTTTTGATTAGGTGCCATAGCTCCAGTCCAAGGAATAAGCGCTCCGCTGTGGAACAGAATGAAAGCAGGTTTACTAATAAGGAAAAGTCCTGGGAAATCCCGGAGAACCCAGTAAAAGCCAATGCATCTGTGTGACGGAACTGGTTCCTGAACCTCTAGACCTGTCTCTGGGGGCAAACCTTACTTATTTGAACATGAATTACAATTTTTCATTAGAACACTTGTTTTGTATGATTTTGCAGTGTATTTCTTCAAAAAGTATCCCCAAACATTGAGAATAACCAACTTATTAGACATTAATAGATGGCATGAGCATAGGCATTATCAGTGCATGGCATTTTAAGCACACTAGGAAGTATTCCAGGAGACTATAAACCACAATTCAAGGTCACCTGCTTTATTCTTTTACATCATGCAATGATTGGCTACCATTGATTAAAATATTAAATATCCTTACCCTTGTAAGCTGCTGTAAATCGGCTTATAATATTGTGTAACTAAAATATTAAATTAAAGTAATTGGAGTACACTTGTTCCTGTTACATCTAGTTATCTTCTGATCGTCCTTTATTTCCATCAAGATCATTTTAAGTTCTCACTCTGCATTTACTGAGCTGCTGTTCCTCCCACCTCAGTGCCACCTTAACACTCAATCAGCTGATGTTTTTTCTATCATACAAGCTATTAGTGAATATATTAAATGATGCACCATGCAATCAAAATTACTTCAATTATAGATATTAGATGGTTTTAGTACAATATTGATAATTCAGGGCAGCAATTTTCCGGGTGTTACATCAGTTAATTGGTAATTTAGGATACTGAAAACTGCTTCCAAGTCCAGTTCATTCCCTGCCCTCATGGATGTAACCCCTGCTGAAGTGTGGCCAAAGAAGGAATTGAATTATGAATGGTTTGGCATCATGCATGATTCATTTACATCTTAGCTTTAGGAAGTGTATTCACATATATGTGCATGGCTGTGGCATCTACACACAATTTTTTCCCTCCCCCTTTTCAATGGTTTTCAATTCCCTTACATTCAGAATTTCCTGATCTGAAATTCGTCTCTCTAGTTTGTCCTGTACCCCTCATATGATTAATTATGCCATTTTCAGAATGCAATTCATAAAATACAAACTGCTTAGTAAAGCAGTAAAACAATTTTTTCTCTGCAACATTTACTGCTGGAATTTAAACACAAATCCTTTGGGTTCCACTGTGCTGAGAGACTCAATATCCTGCCACATTTTTTCATTCTATTTAAAAATTAATGACTTGTATTTGCAGCCAGTCTTGCGTCAGGACATTCTTACTTGCAATTAATTCCTTCCGGCCTCTCTGTGTGATGCTCCTTGCCCTCACTGCTGATGAAAATCTGAGCCTCAGGCTCCACTGAGAGTTCAAGTAGTTGAGAATAAGGAGGTTCTATCATTTTTGACGAGTTGGTTTATTCACTCTTGCTCAGCATTTGTTCCAGTTGATATCTCCTGTTCTCTGATATATATATTTATATATAAAATTACGGATCTATCTATCTATATACAGGCATATATATATATATATGCTGCTAATTAAATATTGCAATATAGGATGACCTTCACAACAAGCTGTTTAATTACTGGGATTCATTCCATTAGGCTGAAATGAATACAGACTATGGAAAAAGGTACATATCCACTTTGGATAGGGTTCTTTTGGTAGCTTCTTTGGACAGTTGGTTTGTTGTCCTTGCCAGTGCTGGCTCAAATGTAACAGAAGGAAAGGGCACAACAATAAGGCAAGAACATGAAAGTAATTAGATCAAACTGTAAACACATCCAGTGTTGGGGAGTGCTGGGGCAAAGGAAATGATTTGTCTTGCCTTTGACAGGCTGAGGGAGTTGGAGTTGTTCAGCCTGGAGAAGAGAAGTCTGCGGGGACACCGTAGAGAAGCCTTCCAGTAGTGAAAGGGGCTGCAGGAAAGCTGGGGAGGGGCTCTTGGTCAGGGAGTGCAGGGATAAGACAAAGGGGGTCAGTTTCAAGCTGAAAGTGGGGAGACTGAGATGAGATCTTAGGGAGAAATGTTTTTCTGTGAGGGTGATGAGGCACTGGCACAAGTGGTCCACAGAAGTAGCGGATGCCCCAGCCCTGAAGGTTTTCAGGGTCAGGCTGGATGAGGCTTTGAGCACCCTGATCCCAGTGCGAAGCCACCCTGCTCATGGCAGGAGGGTTGGAAGTGGATGGGCTTTGAGGTCCTTTCCACCTCAAGCCATTCTATGATTCCATGATCCCATGCTTCCTCCAGGGTTTATTGTGTCCAAAGCATAGGAGAAACACACAAACGAGGAGTCTAACATACAAGTTCAGCTCAGCAATTGCCATTTCTTGTCCCATTAGGGCTGATGCCATTCCAGCCTCTGCATCTGAGAGTCACCTGTAGAGATGCACATAAGTGCAGTGTGGATACTGAGAACAGGCACAAATGCTCCCTCCATTGTACCTCTGTGCTCATTACATTTTGCACTTAACTATTTCTGCATGGTTTGCAATGCTTAGTTGTAGAAATAATTTCTGAGTAGTCTGTTAAAGGAAGTTACAGTTGGGTTAACAAAAAGCTATTGTAAGAGTCACCATTGTTACAAAGTGCTCTCTTTATGGCCATATATGTGTATGAAACAGAAAATGGCTCGCATGCAACACATTGAGTACTCTTATGTCTCACACTTCTGCTATAAAAAAAGAAACTCATGCTGGATAAAAGCATCTCCTTTTTCTGGAACTGTGCCAATGTGTCCACGTGGCAATGCCCCAACAAAGGAGAGAGCAGGAAAGTCACTGCTGAACAAGCCATATTTGTATAGCACAAGGATGGGTTTTGACCTGTACTGTGCCTGGGTTTCAGCATCTTGTGAACACTCGATGGGGAGCAATGCAGAGATGCTGTCAATTACTGGCTTAAGAACGATGGTTCTGTAGATGCTGGGATGCCCTGGATCTCTGAAAGGCTGGTGATACCAGTGATGTATGTCTGCACTTGGTTGCTACGTGCTCCCTGATGCTGATTTTCAAGGCAAATCTGAGTATGCTCTCCCTTCAACACTGCTTTGAAATGAGTTTTTTGAAGGATACGGTTTCTGTAATGGTTTGCTGTCTCGCTTGTTCCTGCGAGAGTGATTCTTTCTTGAGCAGCACAGACAGGATTTGCTATCAATGGGTTTGGAACAGCATGGGTCATTTCATTTTCCTTTTTTTTCTCTTTCTAGCAGCATAAGAAGAAGATTGAAAGCCCCAATTGAGCATTTCTTTAAATACTGCTATTTTCAGGGAGCTTTGGGGCTTCACTTTTGTTTTGCTTGAGTGATAAAACACTGGTATGTGTTCAAAATATAAATTTAAAGCTTGGCCAGTGCTTGTTCTGAATAGTGATGGTCAGAAAATTCATTTGCAAGGCATTTGCAAATGCAAGATCCATGTTGAAAATAAAAGCTGCACTTGATACCTTCTTGATACATCAGAAGAGTTATGTTTTGTTTAACAAACACAGTCTCTTCCAGGGGAAAATGAATTTATCTGTCTTCTGGCATGGTCTGCAAATAAACTCTCATGTCCCTTGTCAGCTCTTATATATCCTCACCTTATTAATGTGGATTTGCTTTTTCAGGCATAAGAAGCAGCACTTTAGGGACACTCAGATTTAAAATCTCAGTTCTGATTTATGATGGGCTGTACAAACCCAACGCTGGAGCAGCTACAAAGGAGTCAGCAGACAGACATATTCATTCCTTGGCTGCAGGTAAGGAAATGATCAGTGACAGCTGGCACAAAGAGCTGGAGCCCAGCAGCATCAGTAGTGGTCTTGGAAGCAGTAGTGGCAACCCCAAGAGGCGGGTGAGCCAAGCAGGGAACACTGGATTTCCCTTGGGGGTGCAAAAGTTTTGTGATGCTCTTAGTCCACAGGGCTGATGATGTGATGCACAGAGCACCCTTAGCCAGATGGCGTATCAGCATCAGACAGAACATGGATCCCTCAGAAAGCTGCTGTTGGCAGAGTGCTCCTCGGTAGCCCTTAGCACTCTGGTGAATGGGGTGGTTGGTACCTAGGATGGAGTCTGTTCAGTGAGGAAGCAGCCTGAAGGAACATCATGTTTTGAAGTCATCTGAAAAGCCAGTGAAATGATGGTAACCAAAACAGGAAGCACAGGTTCCTGGACCAGCAATGTAGAAGACCCATTTCTACACCTGCAGCACGACATTCAGAACATGGGAAAGGACTTCACAGAATCACAGAATCCCTAGGTTGGAAAAGACCTCCAGGATCATTGAGTCCAACCATTCCTATCAAATACTAAACCATGTCCCTGAGCACCTCATCCACCCATCTTTTAAATACTTCCAGGGATGGAACCACCTCAACCACCTCCCTGGGCAGCCTCTGCCAGCGAACAGGCTACAGAAGGCCAGGGATGTCAGGAATTCAGAGTAGTTGCTTGTCCTTACAGCTGATGGCAAACTTTCTCTCTGGTGTAACTGGCAAGGGGGAAGATGCAGACCACAGGTTGTGAGTGAGCATAAAACAAGCAGCTTATTCCATCCTGAAGCTAACTTTCTGGAACTTTCAAATACAGAAAAGTCGCGGCTGAGACAGCTTCCTTGCACAGCTGGCTATATTTAATCCAGAAAAATGTCAATGATAGCACTGTGGGAGGAAATCACGTTTTCCCCTAGAACTGTAAGTGTCCCAAGCAGACCCATTGTTTTCTTCTGGAACACCAGATGCTGTGGAAAATGACACCTTAGAAGGCAGACCTCACAGTCTGATAATACAGTGTTTCTATAGATCCATAAGCCTGTAAAATGGACAAAAATCATAGAATCATATAATGGTTTGGGTTGGAAGGGACCTCAGAGCCCATGCAGTTCCAACTCCCCTGCTATGGGCAAGGACACCTCCCACTAGATCAGGCTGTTCCATACCATCTTCTCAGCTTAATATAGTAGGGAAAGAAGTATTTCCAAGATTTCACCGGAGGAACAGATTGGAGACCATGACAAAGAATGAGCATGTAGAGTAATTTATAGCATGCCTGAATTAGACTTATCCTGTCTGATCTGCAGTTAAAACTGGGTAGAGTAGGCTTAAGTTGGCTCCGTTAGTTAACGAAGAACTCATACCAGGAGAGTGGATGTTCATTTAGCCCAGCTATGTGCCATGATCTAGGCTCTGCAGTTGTTTCCCAATACCATGGCTGTGTTTGAAGAACACACGTTTGGTGCTCCACTCTTCTGGAGGCGGCATGGCTTCACGCTTCCTGCGAAGGCACTAGACTTTCCAGAGGAGTGGAAACAAAAGCCTATAACATAAACACCCAAAACTCACTGGGGAGAGAGATCCTGTGTCAAAGCCCCTTAGGGCTTCCAGATGCCTGCACAACCAGGAATTAAACATTTTCTGTTGTCTGGATGTGGAAATCATGTCAAAAAAAGAAGCAAGTCAAAGTGCCTGTCAGGTAATGGAATGATTTCTGTCTGGGGTAAGAAATGTAGATATGAAAACTTGTCCACCAGGATTTAGTTTGCTGGGGATTGAGTCAGCAAAAAATGTTGCCATACTATGGAAATGTGATGAGGCAAGTCAGACCTAAAATAAATGGCTATGATGTCAGAGAAACAGTATCATCCACATCTGGAACTGCTGGAACACTCATCATGGAAAACCTAAACACAGTGTTGTAGCAAGGATGGCAGTAGAAACAAAAAGTAATTCTCTGTAATCTTGGTTCCAAGATGGCCAGGGATATCCCACAACTTTAAAATTACCAGCATGGCAAATCTAATTTTTCTGACCAACAGATCCCACTTCTTACTATGCTCGTTAAGGACTTTCATCCCTGCTTCTATGACGAAGTCAGCAAATTGGTTTGTGACAGTTCCACACTGCTGCTGTCCATGTGTGGCATTGCCTTGATGAAGGCCAACAAGAAGGCATCTGCAAGGGAAACAAGAGGTTTACACATGAGATTTTGTTTTAAAATCTGTTTTTTTTGAGCATATCTGGGATTCACAGTCTACACCAATGAAGGAAAAGTTTTGTAAGGCTTGTGTATGTATATGATAGCACGGCAGCTATTGCTTACCAAAGCAGGTCTCCAAGTCAGTTCCATCTACAAGCCACAGAAATTCCCTTTGAGAAAAGCTG
Organism: Piaya cayana; assembly: GCA_013389865.1. Lineage (NCBI taxonomy): Eukaryota > Metazoa > Chordata > Aves > Cuculiformes > Coccyzidae > Piaya > Piaya cayana. The sequence goes on along the minus strand of WAAB01009176.1, from coordinate 423,753 downwards.
AGATCAGCATGTGCATTCATCTGTTGACCTTGGTCTTCTAGCTTTCTGGAAGGTAATATACTTCTGTGGCCTGGGAAAAATAGCTTCTCCTGAAATAAGGACACTGCCTACCCAGGGCAGGGAGCAGAACTGCAGGGTCAGACCTACCTTGGCAAAGAAATGTGGGACATGGCACTTATTTTACAATGTATCAAAATGACCCCGGTTCTCACTCTGCTTTTCTTTGAATATGCTTAAAAATGCAGCCTGATGTACAGCTTTATATACAGAAGCAGCTCTTTGTGAAGGGCTTGGGCAGTTTCTCTCCTACAGAAGAAAGGTTGGAAAAGAAGCAGCTGAGGGCAGTGGGATGGGAGAATGACTTCACTATCTTTAGCTGCTTAAAGCAGCTCGATCTTACAGCTCCAAGGACACACAGAGGCTCATATTGGCTGTATGGCTTCATATGGTCTTATTACGCAAAGATAAATTGCTTTGCTCATCCTAAGCTGCCTGTACTACAGAGCCCGTAAATTAATAATGAAAGGAAGAGAATCAGTAGAATTGTATTTCTGCAAGAGAAATTGATCTGTTAATGTTTAAATTCTTTGCCACAGGCTTCAGCAAATCTTTAGTTGAAGGTAAGATTAACTTCCTCCCTATGGTTCCAACATCTTGGCTTCCACTGTTTTTAAAGATGCATGAACAAGAGATATCCCTGCCACTCAGCTTTTTGATCAGATCACGTTCATTTGTGCAGATGCTATCGTGGCCATAAATTTCAAAGCTAAAGATAGACTTGACCTTCTTCCCCCTTATCTCTTAATTCTCTCAAATAGATCATGATGTAGTGCTACCCTGCACCCTTTCAAGCCTATCTCATTGCATGCTAAGCGGACACACTGATTTGAAGAGCAGGAGTCCTATGCTTCAAGGTCTTTAAAAAAGGAGTTCAGACTCCCTATCTTTTATTTAAAGCAGCAGGTAAGAGCAAGGTGATTGCATTCCTTTATTGCAGGACATACAAGTGCCAACTCTGGAGCTTAAAAACCTGATTCTGTTTTTTCACTTCAAATAATTCCATCACAAAATCTTTACATTTTACGAGGTTACTTCATAACATGCAAAGCCTTTGAAACATTTGATTCTGCTTTCACTTTCACTCCCGTGAATCTTGAGTAATTGATTAAGGAATACTGACACTAGATTCATGTCACACAGAAGAACAAAGAACCATCGTCAACTCTTGGCTATGTGACTACAATATCAATTGCTACAAAAGGTCTTTGGCTGAGGGCAGACCTCATCGCTCTGCAGCTCCCGGAAAGGAGGTTGCAGTGAGGTGGGTGCTGGTCTCTCCTCCCAAGTAACAAGCAATAGGATAAGAGGAAGTGGCCTCAAGTTGTGCCAGGAGAGGTTTAGGTTGAATATTAGGAAATATTACTGCACTGAAAGGGTTGTCAAGCACTTGAAGAAGCTGCCTATGGCAGTGGTGGAGGCCCCATCCATCCCCATCTCAAGCCATGTGGATGTGGTACTTAGAAACATGGTTTAGTGGTGGAGTTGGCAGTGTTGGGTTAAGGTCTGGAGCTGATGGTCCTAGATGACTTTAACAACATAAATGATTTTGTGATTCTGTGGATGTTACGGCCAGAATTACTTTTTTTTACAAAATAAACTGTAGCAGAATATTCCTGTTTCAATGCTTACAGTAAAATCCAGTAGCACAGCATCGAAACCAGAAAGATCAAGCAAGACACACGAATTCATCAGGAGTTCAATCCTGGTGGAAGATACCCCTCAACCCTAGATTTTAATAGAATCATAAAGGTTAGAAAAGACTGGCTGTTTCTCTAGCATGTCCTCGTGGGGTAATTCACAAAACACCTTGGCAGCCTCAGGCAGTCAGTATTCCACAGCACCGACACGATGCAGCTGTCTAGAAGGTGCTGTTATGAAGATAGGGAATTCAAGACTGTAAATCTGCTCCTCTGTTTTATTTTCCCTTTATGTGCAGGAAGGAAAAAAATTGTTCTGGTCAAAGGCTCAGCATAAAAACTGCTAGATGAAGTGGGAGTTTTGAGCTGATGAGAAGAATCACACTCTGAACCTGCTTCTTGGTGGTGCAAAGGGTATCATGATAGCAGTGTAAATGTGATGCAATTTGTGACTGCTTTGACTGTTGTCTAAATTCGTTTAGTCAGGGAGGTCAACAAGGAAAGGAGCATGCTGGGAGTGTTTTGCTGATTGTTTCATGTATGCGCACTCTTTCTGGTGATACTGGCTGTGTAAAACTGCCTCCTCTTTAATTAACTTCAGTATTACTACCACTGCTCGTGGTCCAGCTGCAGTGCCTCAGCTAGGCAGGACATCCAAAAGAGCAACCCCCTTCATTAGCAGCATGGGTTGCCTGTTCCTTTCCTACCTTCCCTGGACTTTGAATTAATCCACTGTTAATACAAGGGCAACTCTGTTCCTTTAACTTCATAGGAGTTTTATGAAGGCACATTGACTCCTTATAAAGCATTTGATGCAGTTACAATAAAATCTATGAGGAGACCAAGAAGAAATTCCAGGGAAACTTTAGAGCAGCCTTTCAGTTCTGAAAGGGGCTACAGGAAACCTGGGGAGGGGCTCTTCATCGGGGAGTGCAGGAATAGGATGAGAGGGAACAGTTTTAATCTGAATGAAGGGATTTAGATGAGATCTTAGGAAGAAATGTTTTCCCATGAGGGTGGTGATACTGGTCCAGGTTGCCCAGGGAAGTTGTGGCTGCCCCATCCCTGGCGGTGTTCAAAGCCAGGTTAGATGGGGCTTTGATTCAGTGGGAGGTGTCCCTGCCCATGGCAGGTGTTTGGAACTGAGTGTCCCTTCCAACCCAAGCCATTTCAAGATTCTATGAAACTATTAATCTGAAAATCAGATACCGAGTATGGAAAATACTGACATTAAACTGAGCACCAAATAAAGCCATTGTCTGGGTCTAGGGAGGGACACAGGGGAAATGAGGTTGTGTGACAAGGCTGCTATGGAAGCAAGGACAGACACAAAGGACTTGCACTGAGCATAGTGCATCCCACTCTGGCCTTAACTTACTTCTGTGATAGGGCTTTGCTGTTTTAATTGTCTCTTCCACCACTCATGCCCATAAACCAAGGAATAATAAACCAAAGAAATAATAAAACCTAGCTTCTATCCCATGGGATGCTCCATGTTTTCAGGATATGTTGGACTGGGACGAATAGTTTGAATGCCATTTGTTACACCTGGCAAATGTATGAGCAGTCAGCAATGTCTTCTTGGGAGCTGTCAAGTCGTTCCCAGCAGGCAGCACTGCTCATCTCCATAATTCCACAGGTCATCATGATGTAAGGTGCACTCAAATAATTTTGTGTCTCCTATTTTCTGCATCATCCACTTCTTTTGCCTCTAAACTCCTTATGGGAAGGTGCACCCAGTATTTATAGTCTGCTACAGCACGTGTGTTTCTTGCTTTGTCGTGGTTAACAAATTGACCTTGCCTTTTAAATGGTGAAAGTCATAATTGAGGCAGAATATCAAACCAAGGACATTTACAATTTCTAGGTCAGTTTGATGATATGCACAATTCAGAGTCTTGCCAGCACTAGTTTTGTTCAGTTGAATATCAGATGACACAGTAAATGTACTCCTGCTAAAACTGCTGTGTTCTCCATCTCTTAGCAAAACTTGAAAAGTGTTTCTCTCAGAATACATGCGAATCTCAGGGCACTCATTTTTTGTGTATGGCAGGAAACACCACCAAGTAATGTCCAAGCAACTCAGAAAGGAACAGTCTTGGACATGCCTGTAGGGAAGATCAGAACCTCTCCCTTTTAAGTGAGAAACAGGCTGTCTTCTTCACACAGAAATCTGCTACAAAGCAAGAACATGAACCTGCACTGCAAAACTGTTCTCAGAAGAGTTCAGTGAATGCCAAATTCATAAGAAAACATAAAAAAATAAAGGAGTCCAGTTCTGCTATTGTCCCTGGTGGGACCTGGGGCTGTGTATATCCATTTGATATCCACAATATACACAAGTACTTCCATATCCCCCACCTTCTTCTATTCCTCCTTCTTTCTGGCCCCTAGCCTACCAACTTTTTTGCTGCCATTACTGCCCACTCAGCTTGTTGCATAGGAAACAAGAATTACAGAAAAGCTGGTGTTATTTGCCTCCTCTTGCTACCCCTCACACAGGTGCAGGGCCATATCTTTCCTCTTCTGCCCTGGCTATCACCCTGCCATGTACCTGCAGAGGGAAAAGCAGCAGGAGATAGACACCCTGGCTGGATCTTGCCCAGGGTGCAAAAAACATGCTGGGTTCTTCTTGCTGGCAAGAGCACCATAAGCTGTCCCACAGGTAAGCTCTGTCTGAATGAGATTCAAGAAGTGCATGAAAAGCTGTCGGCCTGCCACTGAGACAGCATGACACATTTGCCTGTAGTCCAGCTTCAGGAGGCAAGGAGAATCAGCCTGGAAGCAGAAACCACAGTCCTGGAGCAATAGCCTGCACTTATTAGGGGCTCACTGAGAATGAAGCGGGCAGGGCCAGAGAGACCGATTGCTAAAAACTGTATGGAACTTTGAGCAACCTGATACAGTGGAAGGTGTCACTGTCCACCGCAGAGGGGTTGGAACTGGATGTGTTTGGAGGTCCTTTCTGACACAAACTATACTGTGATTCTATGACTTTATGAAAGTCTAGATTTTCTGCTATTGATCCAAACCCAGCTTCTGCCTGAGCTTTGCGTGTCAGTTCACACAAGTTTGGGATGGATATACCTTACCTTTGCACCTATGAGAAGCAGCATAATTCAGCTCATCCAGTTATTTATTTTGGTAATTATGCCTCTGCCTCTTATGTTTATAGTATGTTTTCATCACAGCCATTGTGACACCCTGGATGGCAAAGCTTAGCAAAGCGGTTGGAACAGTGGAATCAGACTGAGAAAACCTCAAGACTGATAGTTCTACCTCTTCTGTAAGACACTGCAGATGCCTATTGCCTCATACACTCATGGCTGCTTTTCATCACAAGTGGGCAATTTTATATTGTAAAAATGTAAAATTCCTGAAGTACATTAATTCCATTTTTTCAGTGCTCAAAAATTCTGAAGAGTGCTTCAAAATGCCCTGCATTTTGCCTGTAGTAGTTTGAAGTCCTGGCTATACAGTGGTGGTGCTCTCAATGTGAAAGAAGGAGACAGCACCCCTGCACAAAGAGGTGCTGCAGTTCTCCGCTTGTCATTAGTACACGTCAACACTTCATTAAACTGTCCAGAGACTGCAAGCATAAGACAAATGAACTCAACTCTGAAAAAGACACAGAAGGAAAAATTATGTTTGTTGATTAATGGATGCACATTCAAGGGAGAAGGCTAAGAGTCTGAGTGGACAGGAAGGGCAGCGGTTTAAAATATCCCATTCCTACGGGTGAAGTCAGGTGTCTGCGAACCATTGGCCCCTGTAAAGGCTGAGAGACTGGCAGTTCCTGGCAAGGGCCATGAGAAAGCCACCTCAAGATACTTTGGGAAAACAAAAGTTATCCTGTGGTGCATTAGCTGCAGATTCCAGTCTGTGAGGTCAGGGCTGAGGTACAATAGATACAGGAGTACATGAGGCATTAGAATTGGTGTTTCACCTCTTCTTCATCCCCCTCAATCTTCAGTGGTACTTCTGCTGAAAGCCAGCCTGTATCCCAGAGTTCAAGGATTTAAATCTAAAGGCTTGAAGCCACTGGAATGCAGTGGTACATTCTGTACAGGTAGGGACCGAGCTGTTCTAAGAAACCAAGCTGACCGCCAAGGTGAGGAGAGAACAAAGGCAAGAGGAATAAGGCAGCAAAACAGGCACTTCTATCAGCACCACTTAAAAAATGAAAAGCTAAAATAATGTTTTGTAAAAAAGTTTTATTGTGCACATTAAGTATGTTTTTATCTAACTAAGAAGCAAAGGCAAGTCATATAGAAGGGCTGTGCTTATTTTTAGTCTACGGGACAAAGAAAGCAGAAGAAAGTTGTGACTCTGTGGAAAACTAGAATTAATGGAGTCCTTTCTTCCCTTTGAGCAGTACTGTTATTAGTCTGCATTCCTTTCGATTTATGAAATTAGCTCCTCTCCATTTTTAACCTCACTTTTGTAGTATAACTGGCAGCATCATCTGGTCCTTTAGTATTTGTTACTATTCTCATCTGTTAAAACATTTAACTAGTTTTGTAATTAATAAAGGATTTTAAATGGTTTTTTTTTAAGTGGTTTCTTTTCTCTCTTTGGGCAAAGCTGTTTTAATTGCTCAGCTGCTAATCAGCTACCAGTAGTTGGGTTGCAATATTTGTGATCTGACAGGGTATTCCTAAGGGACTGAAAATATCTCCATTTCATATTTGCTGGTGGTAACAGTGACATTTAACTGACTGAGGTCTCTATCCAACTGTAAGTTTAGCATAACCTTTGATATGCTGTGTGCCTGCAGAATAAAGAAAACCCTAACAGGGAGATAAGAGACAACAGAACTGCAGAAAGAAGTCACAATAAATCATCTGGAATACAAATAAGAATAGAACTATATCTGTATGTGTATGCACTTCCACTGATCAGTACTTCTCTCCTATTAGCCCCATTTCTGTGGCTACATTTATGAAGAAAAGAAGCCGGAACAAAGAGATAGATGTTCAGAACCTTTTTTGCTAAGTAATGAGGGAAATAAATGGACAAATAATCCAAGTAGAAAGGAGGGAAAACCTGGCTTGCGGTTGTGGCTCCAGCTGGAAAAGAGGTTATGAGTGATGCTGCTCATTGCCACCTCCTCTTGATGGAGCTACTTCTCAAAGATCATGGAATCATTAAGGCTGGAAAAGACCTCTAAGATCTTCCAGTCCAACCATCAGCCCAACCCCACTGTGCCTACTATACCATGTCCTGATGTGCCACACCTACATGTATTTTGAATCCCTCCATGGATGGAGACTTCACCACTGCCCTGGGCAGCCTCTTCCAGCACTTCAACACTCCTGCAGTAAAGAAATTTTTCCTAATATCCATTCTAAACCTCCCCTGAAATCTGCAGGCATAACTGAACATGCAAGTTTGAGTTGTGTCATCTGACTGTAGGAAAATACCAATATTGCAGCTGTGCCAGCAGCCCCAAGGTCAACACAACTGCAGGGGCAGCAGAACCCATCCCAGGGTCTGCCTGCTGCAGGTCACCTCAGTAACCAAGATCGTCTGCCAGACAGTCCTTTTGAGCAGCTAAATCTGTGTCAGCCCAACAACACCAGATTCTTACTACTGCAATCAAGACCAGGATGTCATGCACAGAAACCACAAATAGAACGGGAGTCAAAGTGTGTTGGTTTGGAGTTAGAGGGAGTGAAAGAGAACAAGGTAAGGTGGAATCTGGCTCAGATGTACAAACCATCTGTGCTGTGTGTCAGTGAAGCAACACAGACCTACAGCAACACAAGCTTCAAGGTCTCGTGGAAGAGACTGCAAAATGCAGTGGTTTGCTTATAACCCAGAATATGTTTCAGGGGAGGTTTTGGCAGCGATCTGTGATGCACAGGCTGTAGTGAGCTCCCAGGAGTAATTCAGGGACAGGGTTTGGGGGTCTTTTTTTTTTTTACTTTTAAAGCTATAAGAAACTCCTTACTCCTTTTGCCAGATCAATATTTCTACTCTAAGATGCAGCTCAAGCAAACCCTGAGCATGGGTCTCAGCTCTGCCAATAAACCATGGAATCCCTAATTCCACACCACACTGACGAGTGTGAAGGGAAGTGCTGGGGTGAGACACTTAGAGATCACTTGAACAGGAAGCCTTACAGCTGTGATGTTCTTGAGATATTTGTTTTGGAGGGGAAAATGCCTGGAGACTGTTCTCTTAACAGCCAGTAGAACTGTGTGAGGGTGCTTAGTATCATGCCAGTCCTCAGTGCAATAATCCTACAAATTCAAAGAAGTCAATCACAGAATCACAGAAAGACAGAATCACAAGGCTGGAAAAGACCTCCAGGATCATCGAGTCCAACCATTCCTATCAAACACTAAAGGATGTCCCTGAGCATGTCATCCACCTGTCCAGAGATGGTGACTCAACCACCTCCCTGGGCAGCCTCTGACTGCCTGATGACCCTTTCTGTGAAAGTTTTTTTTCTGATGTCCAGCCTGAACATCCCCTGGTGGAGCTTGTCACTTGGGAGAAGAGGCCAGCTCCCTCCTCTCTACAACCTCTATCATCAGGTAGTTGTCGAGCATAATAAGGTCTCTTAATGGAATAAGGTCTCTTAATGGAATAAAGAGTCTTTTTTAATGGCTTGGGAGCTCCCTGTGGCTGCAGATTTGGCAGCGGTGTCTGGCAGCATGTTCCAGGAACCTCACAAAAAGCTTTCTGATGGAAAAGCCAGGGAATTAGACATCTGAGCCTTTGATACATATTTCTCATCACAAACCCTAGTATTTTGTGTTGTGTTCTACAGGCTTGTGGATTAGTTTTGGATGTCTCACTCACATAAAGCCTCTACAGCTTAGCTTTCCATATTATTGTGCCCTCATTGCCTACTCACTTTTATCTCCTCTAGGCAGTACTGGCACCCCATAGGCAGCCAAAGCATTTGACATCGTGGAATGGCTTTCACACTAAGAAGAGAAGTGCCTTGCCAGCCCAATCTCTTCCCACTGGAGTTACTCATCGTTATTAAGGAATCAGTACTTTTCAAATTGACTTCCACGGTTCTGAGCCTTCTCAGCACAATACAGCTTTGAACAATCATTTGGACAGGGCTGGTGACTCAGACAGGAGTGTGTCTTTCCTAATTCTTACTTTACTCTGTGGTTGAAGAAGCAACACAGAAGGGACTGCCACTGTCTCCAAGCAGGGACAGAAAGATTCACCCTTTGCAGTGAAGATAAACAAACTACTCACTGTCATTCTGTGACTTTAACACACAGGCTCAGTAAAAACCTTGTTCTCACCCCTATGTGGATGACACTGAGCTGGGTGGAAGTGCCGATCTGCTTGAGGGTAGGGAGGCTCTACAAAGGGATGTGAACAGGCTGGATCAATGGGCTGAGACCAACAGGATGAAGTTCAACAAGGCCAAGCGCTCAGTCCTGCACTGGGGACACAACAGCCCTGTGCAGCACTACAGGCTTGGGGAAAAGTAGATGGAGAGCTGCCAGGCAGAGAAGGACTTGGGGAGGTGTTGGCTGACAGCAGCTGAACATGAGCCAGCAGTGGCCAAAGCGGCCAAGAAGACCTACAGCACCCTGGCTTGGATCAGCCATGGTGTGGCCAGCAAGAGTAGGGAAGGGATCATTCCCCTGTACTCAGTGCTGGTGAGGCCGCACCATGAATCTCAGGTTCAGTTTTCACCCCCTCACTACAAGGACAACATTGAGGGGCTGCAGCACATCTAGAGAAGGGGAATAGAACTGGGGAAGGGGTTGGAGCACAGTGGTTCTGGGAGTGGCTGAAGGACCTGTGGCTGTTTAGCCTGGAAAAGAGAAGGCTGAAGGAAGAGCTCACCAGTTTCCCCAGCTTCTGGATAGGAGTTTGTAGCAAGGTGCGTGCTGGTCTCTCCTCCCAAGTTACAGGTGACAGGACAAGAGGAAATGACCTCAAGTTTCACCGGCGAGGTTTAGATTGGATATCAGGAGAAAAATTCTTCACCAAAGAAGGGTTCTCAGGCACTGGAAACAGCTGTCCAGGGCAGTGGTGGAGTCTCCATCCTTGGAGGTGTTTAAAAGACAGGTAGATAAGGTGCTCAGGGATATGGTTTAATACTGAACAGGTAGAGTTTGACTCAATGATCTCAAAGGGCTTTTTCAACCAACCAATTCTATGATTCCACTAGTCTATAACATAAAGGCAACATGAGAAATTTTCAGATCATGCCCAGCTCTTGCCTGGGAAGCCTATGAAGGTAAGCAATTACCAACTCTCTTCTCCTCCCTACTTGTAAAACCCCTTGGTCTGGTACCAAGCCCACCCTGCAATGGAAGGATGACTCTACTAAAGCTTCTTCTACTGCCCAGCCCATACATTACCAAAAATTAGACATATAAGGATAGAAAAACGCCCCTGCTGGGACCATCCAGACCAAATGCTTTGTCTCCTGGGCTGGCAATGCATGTAAGAACACCACCTCAGCCTGGTCACTTTCTGCATCTCATTCCCTCAGTGTCCATGGCTGTTGGAAGGGTGATGTTAGAGGGTACATCCCTACAGTGTCTGCAGACATTTTGCCTGTGCCTTTTTTGAGCTTGCCAGGAGCATCAGAATCATGTCCTAGGGCACCAAGTTCCAGACATTCAGACCTTGCTGTGGAGAGCAGCACATATGTGGCTTTTAAAAGCCATTTGTTTAAGATTTACACTAAAGAAAAGTCTGGGGTTTCATTCTGATCAAAATAGAAAGTGACAACGATCGCTAGGTCAAACTGAACAATTTTGAAATCCAATAGTATGATTTTATTAGCTTTCGAGGTACTGTCACACCATCTTAAACAGTAACTCAATTTGAAATAAAACACTATTTCGAAATGAATCATAGAATCATGGAATCACAGAATCACAGAATCACTGGGTTGGAAGAGGCCCACTGGATCATCGAGTCCAACCACTCCCACAAAACACTAAACCATGTCCCTCAGGACCCCGTCCACCCGNATTCAAGGAGCGGTCTCACCAGTGCCGAGTACAGAGGGAGAATAACCTCCCTGGACCTGCTGGTCACACCGTTTCTGATACAAGCCAGGATGCCATTGGCCTTCTTGGCCACCTGGGCACACTGCTGGCTCATGTTCAGCCGGCTGTCGACCAACACCCCCAGGTCACTCTCCTCCTGGCAGCTCTCCAAACAGACCTCACCCAGTCTGTAGCTCTGCATAGGGTTGTTGTGCCCCAGGTGCAGGACTTGGCATTTGGCTGGTTTGAAGTGGAATGAATGGTTTGAATGGTTTGAATGGTTTGAAGTGGAAAGGACCTCAAAGCCCTACCAGTCCTACCACCCTGCCATGGGCAGCAACACCTCCCACAGGAACAAAGTCTCAAAAAAAAAGCAGCACACCTCATTATAACATACTATATCAAAGCAAACCATTTCACATTTTCGGGGGTTTTCTGTATTTGGCTGAAGCTTTCTGGCCACATTCTGGTGTGAATTTGCAAGTAGTTTCAGCTGAACCACAACTGTATTATCAGCAAATGATTTTGTTGTATAAAGAACTTCAGCTGCCTTTACATACTGACCTCTTTGTTTGCCATCATAACCAGAAGGATCTGTCCTGCAACATCACATGTGCTGACACTGACTGAATAGCAGAGGAAAGTGTTGTAAATAATGCACAGAGAAGTCTTATTTGAGAGCAATTAATAGAATCAAATAATCACAGAACCATTAAAGTTGGAAAACACCTCTAAGATCATCCAGTCCAACCTTTAGCCCAACATCACCATACCTACTAAACCATGTCCTAAAGTCCCATGTGTACACATTTTTTGAACCCCTGCAGGGATGGAGACTCCACCACTGCCCTGGGCAGCCTATTCCACAGCTTCACCACTCTTTCAGTGAAGGAATTTTTCCCAATATCCAACCTGAACCTCCCCTGGTGCAACTTGAGCCCATTTCCTCTTGTCCCATCACTTGTTATTTCGGAGAAGAGACCAGCACCTGACTCGCTATGAACTCTTTTCAGGGAGCTGCAGAGAGCAATGAGATCTCCCCTCTGACTCCTCTTCTCAAAACTAAACAGGTCCCTCAGCTGCTCCTCATAAGTCTTGTGCTCCACAAACTTCACTTGCTGCCCTCCTCTGGACATACTCGAGCAGCTCAATATCTTGTAGTGAGGGGCCCAACTTCTTCCTCTTTAAACTGCATGAGAATTCCCAACTGCTCCTCTTATGTACATATACCACTCATGTGGTTTCCATACCATTAAACTGAGTTGAACCGGTATCCAATGTGGTAATTTGCAGTAATCCTCTTTTAGATATCAATCCTCTTATGAGCAGAGTTGGTTTGTGCCATACATTTTTTTCCTGTCCTCACATCTGAAAAGGCCTCAGTGTCACCTCTGAATAAACCACGTACCACATCTATCATTTGATAACCTTTCCTTATCGCCTCTTCGGTGCCCAAGCCATGAGAGGCAATTGTCAAAGAAAGGCAATTGTCAACACTCAGACCAGAACCTCAGTCAGGAGGGGGATTTGCACAGCGTGTAAATCCTACATGAAATCATGATTAACTCTGCATGAATCACTCTTTCAAAAGACAAACACAGGTTCTTAGTGATCAAACCACACACCTGGGGGAAATGCACCTGCTAGCTCTGTGCAGAGTTTAATAGTGTGTCTGCATCATTAATGTGCTGCTGAGCAAACCCAGGGAATACCATTTATCAGCCAGGCAGGATTCCTCCTGGCATCATTTTTTTCCCATTACCTTGTTCTACAATACCAAATGAATAATCACCTAACTTTTACTTCATAAAAATACACTAAAAATAGAGCTTTGGTGTTGGTATGGAGATGTCCATTACCACGAGTTGTTGAATGGGACAGACTGGCCTGTCTTCCACCAAGGCCAACAAGACTAGGGGAAGTGGGCATGAAAATTAAAGGTGTCTAAATGTGTAAGCATGGAAAAGAGACAATTTCAGAATGACAGAACTGAAAAACAGTTGCTAAGAAGCTGCACTTACTGGTAGAATTTGAACTACAGCAGGAACATCCTCCCTGCTTCTTTCCTTACAATTCAATGTAGACTTGCAGTTTTCCTAAAAGGGATCTCACATTAGAGCTGTGTTCAATTGCACAAATGACCCCAAAGGTTATAAAATCTGCAATATTACTGGAATTTTTGTTTTGACTTAACAAAAGCTGGAGGGGAAATAATGAGCCATCAAGCTAACCAGATCCTGCAATCTCCATGCATTAAGAGAAAGTATAATTTATGAATTCATGTAAAGGATCTCAAAATCATAACATCTTCCTAGTAGTAATGTATTGCACAAATTTGGTTCAACAAAGAGCTAGTAAATGTTTTTAAACGAAAGCAATGTTATCAGAATATAACCAGACTTACTGCATCCTGAACCTGTAGTATGACTCCCAGTGACTCCAGCCTCTTCTTTACACAGCTGATCAACTACCCAGCATGCAGTTATCATCTGCTGGTTTTAGTAAATGTTAAAAAAACCCTTATTTTCTTTTCCTTTTGAAAGACAAATAACCACTCTGGGTCCAGTTTATCTGACATTCAGGCACAGAAATCAGAAAGTAATCTGAACCCGATTATACTTTGAACATAATGAAAATATACATCCTCCTTCCCTTTGATATTGAAACAAATTAATTCATCCTGGGCATTAAGCAAAAGCAAAAACTAAGCAGCAATGACATAAAAAAATCATAAAATCAACATGAAAAATAGCAAGTCTTGAAGCAATAATGTTCTGCGGCCTTAAGATGCTGATTTCCAGGCAATAAAACCAAGCTATAGGAAAACTACTTCAAGGATAATTAAAATCCATGCAAGTGACATAGAATTATAGAATGTCCTGAGTTGGAAGGGATCCACAAGCATCATTGAGTCCAACTCCTGTCCCCGCACAGGACAATTCCAACATTCATACTATGTGTCTCAGGGTGTTGGCCAAATGTTTCTGGAATATTGTCAGGCTTGGCACCATGACTGCTTCCCTGGGGAGCTGTTCCAGCGCTCCACCACCCTTTGGGTGAAAAGCCTTTTCCTAATGTCCAACCTGCCTCCCCTGGCACATTCCATGTCACACCCAACCCCGTTTCCACAGCAAGCGGGCAGCCTTAACAGGAGCCTGCTAGGGAACAGACACAGACAGGTAGGAGTAAGCACCACTTGACCCTCCTGTTTGTTCCCTTTGATCTCTAAATGCCTTTTGAAGTCTCCATTTTTAACCTTTTTTGTGTTATTCCTGCAAGTCCTATCTGGTCAGGATTCAGAAGCTCACTGTGTTAAATGCTGTTTGCTCTCTTTGTTGTAACAAAGCCATGATTAATACTGCATTAACCTGTTGCAATTGCTTTCAAAGACAGTAGCACCCAGCATGATGCAAAACCTTTAGCACCTGGAGTTAGGAATTGTTTTTTTATGAGGTTATTTCTTTCCATTTCTCTCACTCCATGAAGCCCATAGAGGCTCCTAGTGTCCTAAAGAGCAGAACATCATCTTACCAGAGGATAAGAGGTGATCAGAAGAATCCCTGTCACAAAACCAACACAAAGCATGCTATGTACTCTTACAGTTACTCCTCTTCTCCAGGGTTTTGGTCACTGCCACAGACATGTAGGTAGGGAAACATAACACTGCCAGAAGGAGGTGAAAAAGGTCCCTAACCTGTTAGTTGGGGCAAAGTGACCCCCACCGCTGACCAGAATGAACCTTCTGAGTGAGGAACTGTGTCTTGGCTTTCCTCTCTGATTGTGCTTCCTACCAGGACAGCTCTGGTTTTGTATTGGTTGAATGAATTTGTAGCAATGAAGGAGGCCTGAGCATTCAGTACACACATTTCTTCCCATAGATCATTTCCTACTCAAGCAAGAGTTCACTTGCCTAACAGATGTACACAGAGCAGCAAGGGCAGTGGGATATACTTACATTATTGATTACGGCTGGTGATGATGATGTGGCTCCCTCTACTGCAGTATCCTACACAGTGTTTGGTCTCTCGCAGGCTCTCTGAGATAAAAAGAAACAGACCTTTTAAACAAAACCCAACCAATCTACCCCAAAGCTCACACTGATAAATCTGGCTTGCTAAGAATCAGTTTCATGACTCACTGGAGTAAGTCAGGGTGATGAGTCACATTTCACACGGTGAAGCTGGTAGAGAGACAACACATCTTCCCTCAAAGGTAGGAGATGCCTTAGAAAGGTAGAATCTTCTTCCAGAAGGGCTCCAGATAACACTCCCGTGTCTGTTTTCCCTCCTGCTTCCATTACTCCTTTTTCAAGTCCTTCTTTTTGCCTCTTCTATGCCCTGATCCTTGTTCTCCCCTTTTGCTTTTTCCCCCCCTTATTTTTTTGGGCTTACTTTCCCCTTCATATCTTTTTTGCCACTTTTTACAAGGCAAACTGCTGGCAAAGGTGTTGATTTCCCTGACTCTAGCATAGATAATTGTCACAAAATCATTAAAGCAGAGACAAACATGCTGGCAGCCCCCAAAATAAACTGGTTCAGTGTCCTGATGCTGTACTGATTGCAGTGCACGAGCACCATGAAAATCAAGTGTTAACCACTTTCTTCCACCCACACAGCCATGAGAGGAAGCACATGGGAGACCACAAGGCAGATCTGCATCTAGAATCATAGAACTGTTTGGTAGGAAAAGACCTTTGAGATCAAGTCCAATCGTACCTGTCCACTACTAAACCAGATCCCTGAGAATCTAATCTGCCTGTCTTTTAAACACCTCCAGGGACAGGGACTCACCACTGCCCTGGGCAGCCTACCTGCACTCAGTGTTAGTGTGGTATGACAACATCATGACCTGTCTTCCCCATGCCACACAAAGCTGGTCTGTTCCAAACTCACCAGGCAGAAACAAGTTACTGAGGACTGGGACTATGTTTAGAGCTGGTGGGGACAATGGCTCAATGGTAATCTGCACTCATTTGAAATCGAGATGTAGATTTACATCTGCTTTGCAGTTGCCTGGGATGACAGCAGTGTTTGTGCAGGTTGCTGCCTGGTCCTTCAGCAGCAGAGTAATGCTCTGTAAATGTTATTCCTTTCCACCTTTGGGACATATTTTAAGCTGAAAGAGGGGAAATTTAGAAGAGACCTTGGGAAGAAATGTTTTCCTGTAAGGGTGGTGGGGCACTGGCACAGGTTGTCCAGAGAACTCACAGCTGCCCCTTCCCTGGAGGTGTTTAAGGCCAGGTTGGATGGGATTCTGAGCAACGTGATGCAGTGGAAGATGTCCCTGCCCAGGGCATGTGGAACTGGATGGGCTTTGAGGTTCCTTCCAACCCAAACCATTCTATGATGACCAGTGAACATCTGTGATTTGAGCACATGTCTGATTTTGCAGTGGAATTAATTGATGCTGAACCTGTCACATGATCACCTCCATCTGAAGCAGATGCAGAAAGCAACCACCAGCTGGTAGATGACTGCCACCACCCGGCTCTTGTGTCACTTCCGACCACTCCAGTCAGATCCATTAAAAGATGTACAGCTACCACTCACACTCTCCGTTCCTACTGACAAGAACTTTCTCCTTCTCATTGGACAGCTGATGAAAATGGATGACCCTTCATTCACTGCTGGAATGATGATCACTTTGTGAAAGATAACCTTCTAGATTTAGGACCATGTGCCTATGTGCCTGTGCATACCCAAAGCTGCAAGTCACAGGCTTCCATTACATGAAATTCACAATGTGGCACCTTTGCGAACCCCTAATTTCCAAATCCCTGGGATTACATGAGAATTTAAGTTTTCATTCAAAAGGAATCATAGAATTATAGAATGGTTTGGGTTGGAAGGGACCATGATGGTCATTCAGTCCAGCCCCAAGGAAGGTGGATTCTTTCATCTTTCCAGAGGAACATTTGAAAATCAGAGCACTTGAAGCTTGAAGAATCCCAAGGCAAATTTAAAAGTTCATTATATTTTAAAAACGTTATTTTTTAATGCCTGAAGCTGGCAATAAAGCACAAGTCCTATCCTGCTGTCAGCTCACAGATTTTACTTAAATTAGATACTAAAGGAGTTCAGCAGCCCTCACCAAAAAAAATATGGGGCCATCTGTTTCCGAGAGTTTCTTCTAAAATTATGACTCCCCATTGCGAGTGCTGCCCAGCTGGAACTGGCTGAGAGGTAAAGAAGGCACTGCTGGAGGGGAGAGGACAAGTCAGCCAACAGAAACTTCACCTCAAAACTATATCTCAGCTATAACACAAAAATGTTTCAAACTAATGAAGTGCATCTTCCATTCACAGAAAAATAAGCGTGTTTAAGAAATGCACCAGTTTGATAAGGCAGTTTAACTGTGAAGCAGAGTTTTTTCTAAAAGACCCTGGGTAAAGACTGAAGGAAGAATGTAGGAGGAGAGAGCAGATGCTCCAAGACAAGTGAAGATTATTTAGGTGTACTTGTATTAATATGAAAGCTGTGCTGTGTTATTACTATGAATGCAGGATATTCGAGACACACAGTAACAGAGAAGTCAAGTGCTGATGTGGGAGTCTTCCTGCTGAAGTCACCTTCCTGAAACCATGAAGAAAGGAGAACGTGTTGAGGGAGGTGATCCTGCCCCTCTCCTCTACTCTGGTGAGACCTCACTTGGAGCCCTGTGTTCAGTTCCTGGAGTCCTCAGCACAGGAAAGATATGGAGCTGTTGGCACGAGTCCAGAGGAGACCACAGAGACGATCTGTGTATTAGGACAGGCTGGGAAAACTTGGGTTGTTCAGCCTAGAGAAGAGAAGGCTCCACGGAGACCTTAGAGCAGCTTCCAGTACTGAAAGGGGCTGCAGGAAAGCTGGGAAGGAGCTCTTCATCAGGGAGTGCAGGAGTAGGAGCAGGGGGAATAGTTTAAAACTAAAAGAGGGGAGACTGAGATGAGATCTTAGGAATAAATGTCTTCTTGTGAGGGTGGTGAGGCATTGGCATAGGTTTCCCAGAGAAGTCATGGCTGCCCCATCCCTGTAAGTTTTCAAGGCCAGGTTGGATGGGGCTTTGAGCAACCTGACCCAGTAGGAGGTGTTCCTGCTCATGGCAGGTGGTTAGAACTGGATGGGCTTTAGTGTCCCTTCCAACCCAAACCATTCCATGATGCTATGTGTCAAACAGGAGGCCATTAAATGTGAAACAAAACAGCAATGAAAAGGTAGCGTGGGAAATGAGACCCTGTCTCCTGGTAACCATGTGGAAAAGTCAAATATAGTGATAGAGATTATACCTTAAATTATGCCTGAATGAAAGGCATGGCTAGGAGCTCTGACACCTGAAGTTCAGCAGTGCTGACAGCAGATGTGCTGTGCAACAGCCTAACCTCTCAACTGCTTGGTGTTGGATTCATGACAATACCAGTGCTGACAGAATAAGCAATATAGACATTTTCTGTCTGGCACAGGATCGTGAACTCACATTTTGGATGAATATCACAGTTCACAGGAGATTGAGTTACACAGGCAAGATACTCATCACTCACGGCTACAGCATTTATGTTCAGAGAAGGAAAATTATCATCACAGAATGGTTTAGGGTGGAAGGGACCCCAAAGCCCACGCAGTTCCAAATCCTCTGCCATGGGCAGGGACACCTCCCACTGGATCAAAGCCTCATCCACCTAGCCTTGAACACCTCCAGGGAAGGGGCAGCCACGACTTCTCTGGGCAACCTGTGCCAGTGCCTCACCACCCTCATAGGAAAACATTTCTTCCTAAGATCTCATCTAAATTTCCCCTCTTTCAGCTTAAAACTGTTCCCTCTCATCCTATCTCTGCACTCCCTGATGAAAAGCCTTTCCTCAGCTTTCCTGAAGCCCTTTTCAGTACTGGAAATTGCTCTAGGTCTTCCTGGAGCCTTCTCTCCTCCAGGCTGAACAAGCCCAACTCTCTCAGCCTGTCCTCATACAGAAGGTGCTCCAGCCCTTGGACCATCTTTGTGGTTTCCTCTGTTCTTGCTCCAACAGGTTCATGCCCTTAGTGTAACTCCAGGAACTGTATGCAGAGCTTCAGTTGAGCCCTCACCAAAGCAGAGGTGAGGGCTGCAAGTGCACATTGCCAGCTAATGTTGAGCTTCCCATCAGCAGCACCCCTAGTCTTTATCTCCAGGGCCACTCTCAATCCACTCACCTCCCAGCCTGTATTTGTGCTTGGGATTGCCATGATCCAGGTGCAGGACTGCAGCTCTCTCACTACGAACACCAGTTGCCAGGGTATAGATTCAGCATGGGCACAACCCTCCTCCAGCATTCAACAGAGCATCATGTCACAGCAGAATAGACCTTTTTGACCCACGATACCTCATCCTTGTCACAATTTGCACCTTCCTTCAGAAAATAACTTTGGGAAGGCATTTCCCAGCAGTAGTGCCAGCATCACTTTGCAGGAGATTAGGTCTCCATACAGAAAGCTATAGATTTAAGAAGGCAATCAAGAAGCCTCTTCTTCCTCCCTGCCCCCACATTTTCATTAGTCGGAACCAATCTTCCTTTGGCTCTCTGCGCTGTATTTGGCAGGGATGCAGAACTGATACACTGAATTCTCCAAGCCATGGCTGTACTTGTTCCTCACCGCCAGGTTGCTCTCCCTTTGCCTCTCTCACCCATCATCAATGCTGACAGTTGATACCTCTGAAGCAAAAGGACAGACGTCATGCAAAATACAAATATTTTCTTTCTGCAATACCAAATTGCTGGGAAAAAAACAAACGGCACTTTCTTAACTCTATCCATTCAGCTCCAATTTATGTCCCCTACCTCAATTAAGTATGCGATACTTAATTAACACATCATTATCATCATCTGTCTTTGTAAACCTTTGTTTGCTTTCCCACAAGATTTAAACAGGGCTGAATTCAGGGAAATCCAATGCTCTGTGCTATGCAGGTCAGACTGTTTGATCACAGATGGTTTTTTAATGGATTTGGGAGTTATTTTTTCTTTGCCAATTGGATCTAGTAAACTGTATCATCCAAAACTCCACAAGTTCTCATGGTATTAATAGAAGCACAATAAAACAGAAGGCAGGGACCTGGTTATCTGTGGGTGGCTATTATACCTTCAAAAAGCAGCAGCACCTTGAACTCAATGAGATCTACAGATTCCTGAGCAGATTCCTGCTCCATGACAGCAAGACAGAACCACAGAGAGGAATTTGATTGTTTTCAGCCCTGGCCCATTTTCCTTTTGTTTGCTGGTTTCTTTTTATTTCTATTTTTTCAGGTCATACTATTATTATGCACAGATCTATACTGTATCACATGAGAAACATTGGAGCTGGTGATGCAGCCTGTTTGTGGCTTGGGTGGCGAATCAATGTCACAGGTTATATTTAGACTTTACTTGGTTATTGAACTCTTCTTTCTGGTGATTTTGCTACGCACCATTCCAGCAGCTCTCATCTGGCTTCAGAACTGCACCTAAAAGAAGGTGCAGTCTAAACAAAACATTCTAAAATGTCATTTATTCAGCAATCTTACAGCTTCATCTATTCTTTTTGCTGCCTTGTCATGTACAAAAAACAGCCATAGACTAAATTAAAGGGGCCCTACACAAACATGCACTTCTTGCTCCATTTCTTGCTACTATACAAGCTAATAAAACCGGTAAAAGGAAGCTGGGTGTCTACAGACATGCAAAAAGCAAGCAAAGGGGAAATTAATTGTCCTCTGTTACTAAATAAAGGTGGTTTTTCAACCCATATGCAGAACAATGGGTGAGTTGCTTTATTGTCCCACTTGTGCTCAGCCCTTTTAAGTATGCTGGATGCTGAGGAGGAAACTGAGAAGCAGTTCTCATCATCATGCCCAGAGAACTTGTGGCTGCCCCATCCCTGCAGGTGTTCCAGGACAGGCAGGATGTGGCTTTGATCAGTCTGATCTAGTGGGAGGTGTCCCTACTCAGAGCAGGCGCTTGGAACTGGATGGGTTTTGAGGTCCCTCCCAACCCAAACCATTCCATGATTCTATGAAACTTAGCACTGGGGAAAAAAACCCCTTTAAACACACTTTCACAACACCTTTAGATGTTCATTTTTCCAAGCCTGCAGAAAATTAGTGTATCAGGATATCTGAGATTCTCATCAGCCTACCAGCTCAACTACATTTGGGTCAGAATGATCTAGTAATCATTAACATTCTACGATGGTCGTATTTTTCTTAAGGCTAACCTTTCGCTTGTTACCTTCTTTGCAGCGGACATCTCATGTTTAAATTCCCCTCTGGGGGAATGTCTGGAAAAGGGCAGCACTGCCTTCAGCCTTGTCTCCATTAGCACAACGGAACGACTTCTGTGAAGTGTTCCACTTCACAGTCTCACCAAGGAGTGACAATAAAACCAGTTAAGACTCTTGAACCTCCTCCACACTCATGACTTGTGCCAATAAATGAAAATAAAATATACTAAAAACTTCTCGGCCAATGTTTTTATACCATAGAGGAAAAGGGGAAATCATTAAGTTCATCCCAGTGGGAACAACTGTGGAATACTGGGGTGAGAAAACCTTACACCTCTGTAAAATGAAAAAACCCTACCTACAACAGCCAGGGATTTTTCTCACTTAAAGAGCTTTCTGTTAGCTCAGGAAGACCCATTTGTGAGCTCACTCAGCAGATACAAGGGGAGCGCACACATCTTGCACGTTCCCACTGCAGTGATATCTCCTAGCTTGCTCTGGACATTACCCATCACAGACAGAACTCATTACAATGGATTAGCAGATTTTGTCTGAAGAGCTTTGTTACGAACGGTTTGTTTGCCCTGTTCAGCCAGACCTGCCCAAGCAATGATGGAGTGTCTGCCTGCAGTCCTGCTTCCCAGATGAACCCCGGAGCAAATCCAACGCCTCACCCTGTCTGGGGCTGTTGGGGTTATCAGTGCCCTGCTCTGCCCACACAACTCAATGCCTAAGTGGAAACCAGTGACAAGTGGGATACAAACTGGGACCAAAAGTATTTAATATCTTCATCAATGACATAGTGAGATTGAGGGCACCTCCAGCAAGTCTGCAGCCAGCACCAAAGCGAGTGGTGCAGGATGCCATCCAGAAGGACCTGGATAAACTTGAGGAAAGGGCCCTTGAGAACTTCATGAAGTTCAACAAGGCCAAGTGCAAGGTCCTGCACCTGGGTCAGGGCAATCCCCATTATCCATACAGCCAGGGGTTGAAGAGAAGGACTTAGCGGTAATGGTGGATGAAAAGTTGGATATGAGCTGGCAATGTGCACTCACAGCCCAGGAAGTCAACTGTATCCCAGGCTACATCCAAAGCAGTAGGACCAGAAGGATGAGGGAGGGGATTCTGTCCCTTTGATCTGATCTGGTGAGACCTCACCTGGAGCCTTGCATCTGGTTCTGGAGTTCTCAGCACAGGAAAGATATGGATCTGTTGGAGCAAGTCCAGAGGAATCCAGAAAGATGATCTGAGGGCTGGAGCATGTCCTGTACCAGGACAGGCTGAGAAAGCTGGAGTTGTGCGGCCTGGCAAAGAGAAGGCTCCAGGGAGACCTTATAGTAGCCTTTTGATATATAAGGGGGAGGTTATAAGAGAGAGACTTTTTACTAGGGCCTGCAGTGGCAGGACTAGGGGCAACAGTTTTAAGCTGAAAGAGGGAGATTAAGATTAGATATTAGGTATAAGGTATAAATGTTTTCCTGCGAGGGTGTGAGGCACTGGTGCAGGTTGCCCTGAGAAGTTATGGCTGCCCCATCCCTGGAGGTGTTCTAGGCCAGGTTGGATGAGGCTTTCAGCAACCTGATGGAGTGGAGGGTGGACCTGCCCATGGCAGGGGCTTGGAACTGTATGGGCTTTAAAGTCCCTTTCAACCCAAATAGTTCAGTGATTCTAGGATTCTGTGATCCATATGCTGTATGTCTGCATCATAGTCGGTAAGGTCACTGCCTGTGCCAGGAGAACCCTTGCTCCTGCTGCTCCCTAAGCCTCACTAGTTGGCTATACCTGGCAACTTCAAGATCCATCACCTGAGAAGTGACTCCTCCTTCCTGTCAAATGCTTCTTTCAAAGAATATCAGAGACACCAAACCCTACAGATGATAAATAATCATTAACTTCATGCGTGCTTTACTTTTCTGCCATGGTTATTGTTCTAAGTATCCTTCTTAACTTAGATTACTTCATTTTTCAGAAAGACCTCAACAATTTTCTGGTTAGAATTTTCCTTATTTCAGTGTCTAACAAGATAGAAATTATTAATTCCAAATTCTAGAGGAAAGACAACTCTTGGATCCTGCTCCACCATTAACAGCATCCTTTCTTGCACCAGCAGCAGAGAAGGTATTGTGTAACCCAGTAAAGCAAGTTACGTCCAGAATTGTTCCAGTTTCAACAGTTTTGAGATATTACCTTGCAAAAAGCCAAGCCCTTGCCATTTCCACTACTCCTAGAATGGAAATGGTTCCCAGCCACTTAGGGAACTAAAAAGCACAGCTGAAGGTTGTGTGGGAGTATTTGCGAATGCACTGGCAAGGGGACAGGGAGGGGAGGAATTAAGACAAATGCAGCACTTTCCTGTGTTCAGCTGTGCTTGGTGTAATGTCTCAGCTACAGAAACATAACTATTCGCTGTGGGTTTCTGATGCAAAAGAGGATTTGAAAAAATTATGAAGGACAGAGTTGTCCATAATGTTTTTGGTATGTCATATTTTATAGCCTCTTATCAAACAACTTCAGACTTTCGTGTTCCATTTATTCTACAACCAACCCTACTGAAACCAGAATTACATATTTTACTAGAGAGAAGACGAAGACCGTGTCATAAAGGCCCTCCCTGTGCAAGCTGGCATGAACAGCTCTACAGAAACATGTGTGAATGGAGAAACAGGTACCAGGAAACAGCCAGCTGAGGAAAGGAAAAGCATGAGCTGAGCGATTGCGTGTGGAAATCTGCCAAGAACTGATAAGCTCCAGAGCTCAGTGGTCCTGCTGCATCCACACAAACTGATAAACTCTGATCACTAAGACTCTGCTGGACACATCTAAATTCACCGGTATGAGCCACGAGCCATCCAATCCAACTTACATCCAAGAAGGCTGCTATATGCAAGATTATCTGTCTGTCTATCTAAGTATATATACACACACATGCAATGAAACAAACCATCTGGAGGGACATCCTGGACACCTCAAAGTCCCCGGCACATCAGCGCATGCCCCTGCTTTCAAGCAAACAAGTTGGTCTCCTAACTCTTGCTTTGCTGGGTACCAGTTCATATGCCTCTTTGTCAGGTCAGTGACTCAGGACAGTGCTCCTGGCAGCCTATAGCAATCCCAAGGCTACCAAAACCAACCCAAACACCAAAGTGGCACTCATACCATGCTGGTTCAGGAGGCTACTAAACACAGATGACAATGTTTTTCTGTCTACTCCATTCCTGATCAACCATGAATCTGCTCAGAACAAGTTTTTTCCCTCCCTGCCTCAGCCCATCTCCCTGTTTCTGCCTGCTGGATGGATGATCAGAGTATAATTTTCCAGACAGTTACAGATTTAAACAGGGTTGCCCATTTCTTGATAACAACTGATAAAAACTGCTATCCAAACCCTCATGCAAGTACTAATGCCGGTGAGTGTTTTTGGCAGGAATAGCAACGCCTGCTGTTATCCTGCAGCGTGTTCCCCTTCCATGTCCTTCAGTCTGTGTGCTTTGCAATCCCCTGGATTGTTCTCAGAGAATTCAGCATAGTGGTTTTTCTACTTCAGTTTGAGGTGAGGACACATCGGGTGGTTTATGAAAGCAAGGGATGGTAAAATAAATGGAAATAATTCTTTTAGAGGGAACATGCTTTTCCTATCCTTCAGAATTGTTTGGGTTTGTGGGACCTCTCGTGGCTGAACCCTGACCATGCAGCCCCGCTTTTCAGTCGGGTTGAGACATCCCTGCGACATTCCTGGCTACAGTTGTGCTGAGTGTCAGGAGAGGTTTGGGCTGGAAGCATTAAATAGCAGTTTTAGTGAAAGAAAAAGCCGAGCTGACAGATGTCTAGTGATGGTAAATATTTTTTTTCTCTAAATTTATGTTGATAAATTCTTATGTTTTCTCTATAATCCCAGAATTCCAGGGTGGTGGACATTGGCAGGGTCCCCTGAAGCTCATCCAGTCCAATGCCCTGCTAAAGAAGATTCACTTCGTGCAGGCTGCATTGAAGCACATCCAGGTGGGTTTGGATTTCTCTGGAGAAGGAGACTCCACACACCCCTGGGCAGCTGGTTCCAGTGCTCTGTCACCCATACAGGAACGAAGTTTTTCTTTGTGTCCAGGTGGAGCAACTTCCCAGGCTCCAGTTTGTGCCTGGTGCCCCTTGTCCCTGTCGCTGGGCACCACTGAGCACAGTCTGGTCCCCAAACCCCATCGGATATGGATCAGCATTGATGGGATCCCCTGTCTGTCTGCTCTTCTCCAGAGTAAACAGATCCAGGTCCCTCAGCCTTTCCTCCTAATAGGGATGCTCCAGTAAACAGTAATACAGAATCACAGAACCAAAATAATGTTTAGGTTGGAAAAGACTTTTACGATCATAGAGTCCAACCACAAACCCAATACTTCCTGCTATCACCACTGAACCATGTCCCTGACTACCATATCCACATGGCTTTTAAAGCCTGCCAGGGAAGAAGATTCCACCTTTACCATGGGTAGCATCTTCGAGTGCCAGAAAACCCTTTCCATGAAGGAACATTTCCTAACATCCAGCCTAAACTCCCCTGGTGCAACTTGAGGTCATTTCCTCTAGTCCTATCCCTTGTTCCCGTTGCTGCCATCCCTTGCCAGTGGCAGGCTCTGGCACTCCCTGAAGCCACAGACCTGGGCAGCTACAGGCTCTTGTGGGAGCTCTGGGTTTTCACACGCATTTTGGTAAGCATAGCAGACAGAGCTTAGGCACAACAGTTGAGACCCATGACATAGATTGTATTCTAACGCAACAAAAAATTGCTTTTAAGGGACACAACCTTACCTATCAATACAGGAAAAGCACATCTGGAGAGCAGAAGAAGAGATCTTGTCATTTTGGCTGCCATTCCGTGGCTTTGGGGCCGGCTGAGAATTGTCATCCTGCAGTACAGCAGCGGTGTCAGCAGCAGTGCCAGGGGCTCCTTGTCCCACCAACCAGCTCCTCCATGTCCTACGACCAGCTGCTCCTTGTTCCTCTGCTCCTGCCCTCCAGTGAAAACGCAGGAGGTATGTCCTCCATAGATTCTCCTTAGAATCATTGAATGGTTTGGGTTGGAAGGGACCTCAAAGTCCACCCAGTTCCAACCCCATTGCCATGGGCAGGGACACCTCCCACTGGATCAGGCTGCCTAAAGCCCAATCCAACCTTGCCTGGAAACACCCCTAGGGATAGGGAAGCCACAGCTTCTCTAGGCAATCTGTGTCAGTGCCTCACCACCCTCTCAGGAAAACATTTCTTCCTAAGACCTCACCTCAGACTCCCCTCTTGCCGCTGAAAACAGTTCCCCTTCATCCTACCCCTGCACACCCTGATGAAGAGCCCCTCCCCAGCTTTCCTGCAGCCCCTTTCAGTACTGGAAGCTGCTCTAAGGTCTCCGTGGAGCCTTCTCTTCTCCAGGCTGCACAACCACAACTCTCAGCCTGTTCTGTGGGAGGTGCTCCAGCCCCGGGGTCACCCTCGTGGCTCCCCCGGGCCCAGCTCCAACAGCCTTTCCCGAGGTCCCGGCCCCAGCCCCGCGGCGGGCAAGAGGGGAGCTTCGCGGGCGGGCCCTGGCGGCACGAGACTCTCGCCGGGGACGGGGCCTGAGGAAACCACGCCCACAGACAGGACGGGAGTCGTCTGGAAGTTGTTGTGTGGGCGGGGCTAGGGCGGGGCTAGAGCAGGGGCGGAGGGCAGGGGCGTGTCTCAGGGCGGGGCGGAGTTAGGAGGCGTGGCTTGTGGTGGTGGGCGGGGCCTCCTATCTCGGCGCTCGCCTGTGGGGCGGGGCCTGTGGGCGTGTCGGGTGTTGGGGTGGGTGGCTTGGAGTGGGGGTGGAGTCTCCGTGAGGTCGGTTGGCGCGCGCCGCCGTGCAGGCGCTCAGCGTGGGGCGGGGCCTGTGGGAGTTTGGCGCGCTGAGCCGCGGTTCCCGCGCTCGCCATGTCGCGGCAGAGCACCCTGCTCCGCTTCTTCTCCAAGGCCTCCCCGGCAGCGTCCCAGGCCGCTCCGCCGGCCCCAGCCCCGAGCCCGGCCCGGACCCGGGCCCCTCCGCAGGGTGGAGCGACGCCCGGCACCCGCCGCCGCCGCCAGAAGCGCGGGGGGGAAGACGGCGACGCGGCTACCGGAGCTTCCAGGTGAGGGCTCGGAGAGGAGACTACGGGGTCTGGGGCAGCCCCCCGGCTCGGGTCCGTGAAGGCTGGGGCCGGGGACTGGGCCTGGAGTTGAACGCCCCCGCTATGGCCGAGGAGGGAATGAGCCCTGTATTCTGGGTCCCTAAAGGCGGAGGTTGGGGGTTAGCCCCCCCCTTTGTGCCCCCTGAGGCTGCGTTTGGGGGTTGAGCACCCCACTTTGGGCCTTTGAGGCCGGGTTTAGGGGGTGAGACCCCCACTTTGGGCCTTTGAGGCCGGGTTTAGGGGGTGAGCCTCCCACTTTGGACCCCTGAGGCTGGGGTTGGGGGATGAGCCCCCTGCTTTGAGCCCCCTGAGGCTAGGCGACCTGGTGGGAATCGAGGCCCTGCAGCCCCTCTGCTCCGCAGTGCCTGGGGATCGGGGTTAAGGGGCTCAGGTTTGGGTTTGCTGTGTAGAAACACATTTTCTTGCCTTTTGCCTCCATTTCCTTTCTGTTCCATGTGCTGGGGTCAGCATCTCTGTGTTGGTCAGGACCAGCCAGCAGGAGCAGGGCAGGGATTGTCCCCCAGTGAGGCTGCACCTCGAATCCTGTGTTTAGGTTTGGGCCTCTCGCTTTGGGAAAGACATCGAGGGGCTGGAGCGTGTCCAGAGGAGGGAAACAGCTGGGGGAGTCTGGAACCCACGGATTGTGGGAGGAGTCGAGGGACCTGGGGCTACCTAGACTGAAGAGGAGACTGAGGGGAGGCCTCATCTCTCTCTGCAGCTCCCTGAAAGGAGGTCGTGGTGAGGTGGGTGTTCTCTCACACAATAAGCGACAGAACAAAAGGAAATTGCCTCAAGTTGTACCTGGGGAGGTTTAGATTGGATAACAGGAAAAATGCCTTTACTCAAAGGGTTCTCAGGTGCTGGCAGAATCACACAGAATCAGGATCACTGGGTTGGAAGAGACCCATCGGATCATCGAGTCCAACCATTCCCACCAAACACTAAACCATGCCCCTCAGGACCTCGTCTACTCGTGTCTTAAACACCTCCAGGGAAGGCGAATCAACCACCTCCCTGGGCAGCACATTCCAATGCCTAATTACCCTTTCTGTAAAAAACTTCCTCCTAATCTCTAGCCTAAATCTCCCCGGCAGAGCTGCCCAGGGCAGTGGTCGAGTCTCCATCCCAGGAAGGGTTCAAAAACCGTGTGGCCATGGTACTTGAGGACATTGTTTAGTGGTGGGGTTGGCAGTGTTTGGTTTATGGTTGAACTCAATATTCTTCAAGGTCTTCTCCAACCTGAATGAATCTGTGATTCCATGATTGTTAGGCTGCAGCCTGCAGGAATGGCTCCTGTCATCAGCTGTACAGTGTGACTGTGGCTGGGTTGAAGTCCTGGGGGGGAAGGAGCGAGCAGGTAAAAGCTGCATCAGGTGCTCTGCAGTGGAGAGTATTTATTTGTAGCTGAGGGGTTTTTTTTAATCTTACTCATTTCCTTTAGGTGCCCTGTTGGGGAGGTACTGACACAGGTTGCCTGGAGAAGTCGTGAATGCCCCAGCCCCAGAGATGTTCAAAGCCAGATTGGATGGGGTTTGAACGCCCTGATCCAGTGGAAGGTGTCCCTGCCCATGGTAGGGGGCTGGATGGGTTTTGAGGTCCTTTCCAACTTAAATTGTTCCATGATTCTAGGATTATATGAATTAACCTATATGGGAAAACTTGTCTTAGTTATGTAGGTTGTCCATTTGTAATACACAGTCTGATGTTTCTTTTATAGTTACCGTCTGGTTGGACCTGCTTGCTCTCTCCTGGTCCTGCACACCTGGCTGTAGGTGGCCCTGCTTGAGCCAGGGGGGCTGGAGAAGACCTCCAGAGGTCCCATTCAGTCCCAGCCAATCTCCTGTGACTCTGGCACTGTAGAGCTCTATCCCTCTGGGCATCCAGTAGAACCCAGAGGATCAAATTAGAAAAGCCATTTAAGAGACGTATTGGTGGTGGTGTAGAAGGACTGTGTAATCCAGAGTGCACCTCCCAGAATCATCAGAGGGAAGCTGCTTGGAACCAGTGTGAGGGGATGTTTGAAACATTTATGTTCCTTTGATCACACCTCTGCTGTCTTTGCAGTGTCTCTTGCGAGTACTCGCCTGGTGATGTGGTCTGGGCCAAGATGGAGGGTTACCCGTGGTGGCCGTGCCTCATATACAACCATCCAACGGAAAATACGATAATCCGAGGGAAAGGGAAAGCCACCCGTGTCCACGTGCAGTTCTTTGATGACAACCCTACAAGGGGCTGGGTCAGCATTAAATACCTGAAGCCATATAAAGGTAAGAGAGAGAAATAAGCCTTCTTTAAAGTGAAAATATGCCACTTGTACTGGAAACCAGGCTTGGAGCAGAGGGTGCTATGTTCTCTGTAGAGAAAAGCAACAAACCCAGGATTAATATGGAGTGAGAAAGTGTGCATTGTACATTGTGAGTTAGAGGAAGCAAGGTTTTGGGGGTTACAGTTGTGGTTGTGCAGTTCTTTAAACATAAACTTCTCAGCCCTCTCTATTTCATAGATCAGAACACAAGCTTACAGTTTGCTTATGTTTCTGAGTGTTCTCCTTTATCAGTAGAAAAATATCGAAGATAAATCCTTTATTTCGATTTTAACCCTTAAAATATGACAAATTTCAAACTCTGTTTTCAAGCAGGTATTTGGGAACTGCAGAATCAAAAGGACCAGACACGGGATGTAAGATAGCTATAGTTAATTCTGCTGTGGTGTTATTTCTTTTGAGCAAAGTGGTACAGTGTAGTTAATAAAATAATAAAAGGCTTGAGTGTTTGTTAGGGTCGTGCTTGTCATTACAGAGCAGAGTTGGTGTTTGTCATCTTGAAGAAATGACTTAATTAATGAAAACTAATGAAATCAAGAATTAAACCAACATTTTGTGTGGTAATTAATAATCATGAACAATTTTACCCTTTTTTATGATTTTACTGTTGCTGAAAGATGTAAATCTAGTTGTAAATGCTATGTGTAAATCACTGCTGTGAACTGACTGTGAGTCAAACAAGTGTTTTGGGTGTCATACAGTATTTTTGATACACTGACAGTTTTCCTTATGATGTCAGGGAAATGGTGGAATTTGAATGGTTCTTTACAAGGTGGAGTTTCATCTCAGCGTAATGCAGGCATCTCTTTTTGGATTGTTTATACAGAAATGCACAGCATTTAAGCCATAGTTGGTTTTAGGTTAAACTGATATTGTTATTGCTGTAGGATTTAGTGGAATTTAACAGAAGTGAATTGGTCTGGGGTTTATTTGTCTTTCCTGAATGTATTTTAGAAGAATCAAACACTTTAACAGCTTGCACTTAGGAGCAAATAAAGGTGAGGAGAATTGATATCCTCACCAAAAGAACATTGCAGACACATGAGGAGTGCTCAAAATGTTTAAGCACAGAAACACTGGTCTAGAAATGCGATTAATGCAGAGCAAAGTAAAAGCTCTTACAATGCACTTTGCTTTTAAATTCAAAGAGCATCTTTGTATGCAAAGCAAGAGCGTTGGAGTCTGGGTAAATGGCGCAGTTCCTTACCTTGTGTGGCTGGATAAATACCACCAGCACAGGGACAGCTTGGCATGCAGGAACCAGAGTGCTGTGTGCAGATTGTTGAGTGAACGTGCTGGTATCACATGCTGGCGCATACAGTCGGATCGTTTGAGATTTTTTTTTCTCCTGCCACACTTGTCAGTATCAAAGAACGCAATATTTTTAGGTTGTCTTGCTGCGTTTGCAAACTGCAGTGGAGATCTGGTTTGTTCATGTGTTACATTTGTTCTGTAGAAGCAGCTACTCGTTACTCCAGGCTTTGCGCCTAGGAAAAGCATGTGAGGTAGAATACAGGTCAGCTGCCTTCCATGTGTGCATGAAGGGATCACTGGAGTGGGTGCAAGGAGTTATCCAGGCAGGTCCTACCACCATCAGCAGCGAGGGCAGGAAATGGAATCACCCTGCTCTTTACATCCTCCTTCTTTCTTCCCAGAGTTGAATGTATAACATGTTACATACACCACCCATTCCTGGACTGTGCTATTAAGATGCATCTCAGCGTGTCTGTGGACCCGTCAGACACCAGTCTGTAGATGGGTTAGCTTTGGTTTTGTGTTGATGTGCAGGCAGTGAGAAGAGGAATTGTGGTGCTCAAGGGGCACGGAAGAGGAGGAGGGAATGGTGCAGTTATTTATAGCAGGCTTTACTCGATTCCTTGCCGCGTCGGGGTGAGTTGCCAGCATGACTGACTGCAGCTAATCTGGGTAACAGGTTGGTGTTGGGTCTGGACCCCTCGCTGTGTTTGTAGGAGCAGTTGAATTGGCCAGCAGAGCTTTAGCCAACAGTCCATCACAGGTGACCGATGCCCAGCCTGAAATAATGCTGTTGTTGAATTTACCTATCACTGCTGAAACAACTGTGTAGTCTCAGCCAGTTCTGCTGCATCACTGCTGAAGAGTATAGCTCTTCAGTAGTAGCTGTAGTTGGTGCTCAGAGCTTGGCTTAGAGGTGTTTAGGTGTAGTAGAGAGTCGCAGAAGTACCGGTAGTTCTTCACGTGCTCGTGTACTGTTCTTTTCTGAGTGTTTAGACTTCTGAGGGGCAATTTCCCAAGCTCAACAAGTCATGGGTCTGTGTATTTGAGATGCAGTGAGAATGGCTTGTAACAACACACAACGTTAAATAATTGTATTAGTCTGAAGGCATTTAAGAGTGAGGATGAGCACTGATTAAAGGACTGATTGCTGGACTAAATTCTGGTTTTGACCCATTCTTTGTGGTTTTACAGGTTCCTCAGATGCAGAGGCACTTAAGGGAGGGATGTTTTATAGCTCAAAGCCTGAGATTAAGAGAGCAATGGTGCTAGCAGACGATGCAATGAGTAAAGATGTAACTAAGCGGCTTGAACTGGCAGTGTGCCGTGAACCCTCAGATACTGAGGAAGAGGAGGAGGAAGAAGAGGAGGAAGAGGAAATGGAGGTAAAATTTCTTTTACTTGCTGTCATTTTCAGAAATAGTTCTAGAACGTAAACTACCTCTTGGAGCTGAGCATGGCAGGTCCTGGTACACTAATCACAGCTTATGTGCTCTGGAATAATGCATGGATGCCTGTCTCTGTGTCTGTAGCACCTCTGTGTTGCCAGGTCATACGTGGGGCTTTCACCTTTTCTCATTGGAAGGACAAGTCTGATAGCTGTTTAGTGTCTGCATGGTAAGAACTGACCTCAAAAGCTACTGAACTTCTCTAAATTGATCGCTCAATTTTTAGTCCAGGTGACCCACTTTCGCACTCATAAACTTAGCACTTCTTTCTGGTGCATCTTTTTTATTGGCTTTTCATATTCCAAGTTCCCTTGAGTTCTGAACCAAAAGTTTTCATTCAAGGAATTTCTAGCCTTTTGAGTGTTCAACTTAAGGCACTAAATTGGAGTTTTTGTAGCCTGCCCTCACCTTGTATTTTGCTGCTGCTGCTCTGCAAGTTATTGTACTGTCAACATCAGTCTGTTGTTGGAGTAACTGAAAAGAGATCTTTTATTGTATTCATGATGCACTGTGAATGACTCAAACATTGTTTCAGTGAATAGATTTTTCTTTGGAAAGGAATGGCATGAGGAGGCTGTCGGTGGGACAGCAGTTTTAGAACCTTAGAATGATTTGAGTTGGAAGAGACTTTAAAGCCCATAGAATTCCAAACCCCTGCTATGGGCAGGGACACTTCCTGGATCAGGTTGTTCAAAGCCCCATCTAACTTGGCCTTGAACATCTCTGGGGAAGGGGGCATCCGCGATTTCTCTGGCAGCGTGTTCCAGTGCCTCACCAACCTCACAGGAAAACAGTTCTCCCTAAGATCTTATCTCAGTCTCCCCTCTTGCAGCTGAAAACCTTTCCCCTTCATCCTGTCCCTGTACTCCCTGATGAAGAGCCCCTCCCCAGCTTTCCTGCAGCCCCTTTCAGTACTGGAAGCTGCTCTAAGGTCTCTCTGAAGCCTTCTCTTCAGGTTGAAGAATCCCAACTCTCTCAGCCTGCCCTCATACAGGAGGTGTTACAGCTCTCAGATCATCTCCTCTGGACTCACTCCAACATACCCATTTTCCTTACCTTCTCTGTTCCATGGCCTATCTACCCTTCTCCAGCATGATGTTGTCCTGAGGGACCAAGGCCACTCCAAGCATTCTTCTCTGGTTGGGGCAGCAGCACAGCGGGCACTGGTACTTTGTCCTCATTGCAACCCTTTTATTCCTGTTTACCTCCAGTACTGGTGCAGGAGTTGTTCAAATTTCAGGCTGAAAAGGCAAATAATGGATTTTCTTTTCTTTCTAGTAGGCATGCATGATCTTCCTGAAGGCTACCATGAGTCAATGGTCTTTGCACCCCTTTTTGTAGTTGGAATTAGGTTGTTAGCTCAAAAACTAAATCACGGGCCAGACTCTGGTAGGCTGTCACGGAGAGGCTGCAAAAAACTATGGTGTTCCTGACATAGGGTAGCAGGAAAAATTACAGCACAGAGTTGGCCTAGGAAGGCATGATTTTTGTATACCGTGTGCCTCCTGTCCAGGTTAAATATTCTGTTCATCATCGTTGTTTATGTGGAGTGATGAACAAGGCTGTAAGGAATACAAATTATGCCCCAAGCTGGTAACAGTTTGATCCACAAACCCATGAATTTCTGTTAAGGTAAACAGAATTGGCTGTTTTTTTCTGTCTCTTGCTTGAAGTGGCACAGCTATCAGACGATCGTGTGTTTTTACACCTCTTTTTGCTACAGTGGTGGCTTTACGTTGTAGCCAGGGTTTTTTATAGGTTAAATGATTTATTTTTCCAGCAGGTGAGTGAAAGCGCGTCTGTCAACAGTGATAACTGCAACAGTGAGGAGGATGTGAAGAGGAATAAGCGAGTGATGAGCAGGGAAAGTGCTGTCAAATCCAAAAGGAGGAGAATGTTGGACTCTGACAGTGATCACGATGGCTCTGACGTAGAGTTCAAGCCTGATGTGAAGGAAGCAGCAAGCAGTGAGGAAGCAAGTAGTGGGGTGGATGAAAATGAATCTTCTGGCATGGAGACAGACACGGAGAGCATTGGAGAAAGTCCCGTAAGAGTTCCTTCCAAAAGAAAAAGAAGAGAGAGAAGCAAGTCTGCCAAAAGGAGCAGCTTAGAAAATGAACATTCTGAAGTGCCCAAAAGAGCAGCAGCACTTTCTTCAGAAGCCAAGTCTAAGCTCACGTCGTTTGTAGCGCCTGAAAGCTTTGAATCCCAGGCAAATGCTTGCAATGGAGGCGGCAGTGGCTTCGGAACTTGGGAGCATGAAAAGCTTGATTGGCTGCAGGAAGGGAAAAAGAAGGATGCGCAAAAAAGGTGGCAGAATGACCCTGCTTATGACCCATGTACACTGTACGTGCCTGAGGACTACCTCAACAAGTGCACACCTGGAATGCGGAGGTGGTGGCAGCTGAAAAGTCAGAACTTTGATGCCGTGATTTGCTACAAAGTTGGGAAATTCTATGAGCTGTATCACATGGATGCAGTCATTGGTGTCAACGAGTTGGGCCTGATCTTCATGAAGGGTACTTGGGCCCATTCTGGTTTTCCAGAAATTGCTTTTGGCAGGTTCTCTGATGTCCTGGTGCAGAAGGGCTACAAGGTAGCCCGTGTGGAGCAGACAGAAACTCCTGAGATGATGGAAATGCGCTGCAAGTCAATGGCCCACCCAACAAAGTTTGACAGGGTTGTACGCAGAGAAGTCTGCAGGATCATCACCAAAGGCACACAGACATACAGCATCCTTGACTGTGATCCCTCTGAGAGCCATAACAAATACCTCTTGTCTGTTAAGGAGAAAGAAGACTCCACTGGACAATGTGTTTATGGGGTCTGCTTTGTGGACACATCAGTGGGGAAGTTTCATGTGGGCCAGTTCTCAGATGACCGACACTGTTCACGGTTTAGGACTTTGGTAGCGCATTACACCCCAGCCCAGGTGTTGTATGAGAAGGGGAACATGTCTGCAAACACGCAGAAGATACTGAAAGGCTCACTCATTTCTTGCATTCAGGAAGCGTTGATCTCTGGTTCCCAGTTCTGGAACGCATCTAAAACACTAAAAGTTCTTCTTGAAGAAGGATACTTCAAGGAGAAACAGGACTCTGAAAATGGATGTTCTCTGCCCTCTGTCATCAAAGCTCTGACTTCAGAGAGTGACTCACTGGGATTAACGCCCAGTGATGATGGGGAATTAGCATTGTCAGCTCTCGGAGGATGTGTCTTCTATCTCAAAAAGTGCCTGATTGACCAGGAACTGTTGTCACTGGCCAGCTTTGAGGCGTATGTCCCTGTGGATGCTGACACCGCAAAAATTGTGCGTTCCAGTAGTTCTTTTGCCAGAACACACCAGCGGATGGTGCTGGATGGAGTCACCCTGATGAACCTAGAAGTCCTGCAGAATGGAACCAATGGAACCACGGAAGGCACTTTGTTGGAAAGGATTGATTCCTGCTGCACGCCGTTTGGGAAACGACTCCTGAAGCAGTGGCTCTGCGCTCCACTTTGTAATCCAAAATCCATTAACGATCGCTTGGATGCTGTCGAGGACCTTCTGGCAGTGCCAGGTAAAATGTCTGAAGTGAGCGAGCACCTGAAGAAACTTCCTGACCTCGAAAGGCTGCTCAGCAAAATCCACAGTATCGGATCACCACTTAAGAGCCAGACTCACCCTGACAGCAGAGCCATCTTTTATGAGGAAATCAAATACAGCAAAAAGAAAATTGCTGACTTCTTGTCCACACTGGAGGGGTTTAAGGTAATGAACGAAATCATCGATGTGATGGAAGAAGTTGCCAGTAACTTCAAATCTGAAGTCCTGAAGCAGCTGGTCACCCGCAAAGCCAAAAATCCAGATGGCCGCTTCCCAGACTTGAGTGCAGAGCTTAAAAGGTGGGATACTGCTTTTGATCACAACCAGGCTCGGAAGACAGGAGTGATTACTCCAAAGGCAGGCTTTGACCCCGATTATGATAAAGCGCTTCAGGATATTAAAGCTGTTGAGGAAGATCTTCACAAGTACCTGGATAAGCAGCGCAAACTGCTTGGATTCAAATCGGTGCTGTACTGGGGGACAGGCAAAAACCGATACCAGATGGAGATACCAGAAAGTGTAATATCCCGTAATCTGCCTGAGGAATACGAGTTGAAATCCACCAAGAAGGGGTATAAGCGCTACTGGACCAAGGAGATTGAGAAGATGCTCGCTGCCATGGTCAATGCAGAGGAGCGCAGGGATGCGGCCCTGAAGGACTGCATGAGGCGATTGTTCTACAACTTTGATAAGAATGGCAAGGACTGGCAGGCAGCGGTGGACTGTGTGGCCGTGCTTGGTAAGAGCTTTCCTTCACTTTGGCATGCAGTGAAAACAGTCAGGAATAGTAAATGATGACATCTGATCTGGGTAAGCAAAAAAGGCTTGTTGCCAGCTCTTAATTTGTACCTTGATGATTAACAGTGATCACCAGTTTCCTTCCTGTCAGTAAATGGCAGAGCAGTTGCTGGGGCTTGGGGTTAGCAAGCTCTTCCTTTACTCCTGTCTTGTGATGGTAGGTGTGCAGCCCAGTATTCCTCTCAGCTCCTGGGATACTCATATATGGATTAGTAGCTGTTTATTGAATGCAGGCAGTGATACAGACTAAAAGACCTAACCTGCAAGCCATCTCCTTTCCATCTGAGCAGGCTGTGTTCCCAGCAGCCTTTAGAGTAACAAAGAGGTCACATTCATTGCCTCAAAGGCAGCAGTCTGGTAGGAAGACTTCACCAGTTAATTAATTCCTGCTCCACCCCAGGTCTTGTATTCCCTTCTCGGGACTGGCCTACATTCGTATCGGGGATTTTCTGCTAGCATGAGGCCCTCTGGGATGTCTTTGTTCCAGGGAAAAATGAAAGCGCTCTCTGAATGCCGCTCTGAGAAAAGGGCAGGCAGGCAAGCCGTGAGCATTGGCTGGGAATGGATTCGCTGGGAGAGCTGGGAAGCGATCACGTCAGCTGCAGCGCAGCACTAGGGCAAACACCCAACTAAGTTTCATTACGGAGGGAGACGGCTTTCAGCTCAGCTGTAATGTTGGGTACAGAAAGTCTGAAATCCCATCACGTGCTTTTGTTCTGTAGACAATCACCTTTCAGAACCTCAGAGCGGGGATATTTGAGGGGTTGCACTGCTGCTTTCTGCCAGACCAATGGAATTGTGATGCTCATATAAACGTATTCTGCAGCTTCCAAGCAGTGTTAGGATTTTTAAAGTCATGCATGGTCACAGAAGCCGATTTCCTCTTTTTCTTGTTCCAAATTAAAAAACAATGCAAGATAATAATATTTTAAATAAAGCAGCTTCTGAAGTGTAATGCTGTGGATTTTAAGGACTTCTAAAACTACAAACTAGAGGAGAGGGGTTTTAATCTGACATCAGTAGAAATCTAGGAGGAATGAGGGACCATATAGTGAATATCCCACCTTGTACTTATTTTTCTGGAGTACTTACCAGGAAAATGGAATGGAAGTGGAAAATGGTGTTTTCAAAAATGCTGTTCAATGAGTAAATGTATTCCAGTGAATGAATAACAGAAAGTGAAAGTGGGACTGACCAGCATGACTCTTGATCTTGTAGATGTCCTGATGTCCCTCGCGAACTACAGTCAAAATGGTGATGGGCCCCTGTGCCGACCTGTGATCCTGCTGCCGGTGGATGGTGCTCCTCCCTTCCTGGAACTGAAAAATTCACGCCACCCTTGCATTACAAAAACTTTCTTTGGGGATGATTTTATTCCTAATGACATCTTGATAGGCAGCAAGGATGAAGAGAGTGGTAGCAACGCTTCCTGCGTGTTAGTCACCGGCCCCAACATGGGTGGCAAATCTACACTCATGAGACAGGTGATTGCCTAGCTCCATAAGGTGGAATGTTCCACAGTTCTGTTGTGTTTTTCATTGAGGATTTGCATGGCCTGGCTGCTAAATGGGGTCCCAGCAGCAACCTTCAGGGTGTGCAGCAATTATGCTGTAAAGACAAAGTGTAATCTGGTAGAAAATGGCCATTTTAATAGAGATTTCCTAATCCTGCTTATTTAGTGAGGAGCAAGTCTGATTTCTCTGAGAAGTAGTTGGGACAAAGTGATAGGGTATTGGTTATCTTTTACAAGTGGCTTTTCCCAGGAATTGGCATCATCTGGCAGAGGATGTTTCTACTTCCTGCAGAAAATAGATACCAGCAGGAACTGGGCAGGGAGTTTGCTTTATAAACTCTGCTGGCTGTGAGAAGCTCTGATTTGCAGGCACTCAGAGTAGGTTCAGTCCTGCTTGAGATTACAGTGCTGCGGCCTGGAGCTGTCAAACAGCAGGAAGCTTCATGTTACCCTGGTCTCTGTTTTAGGGAAAATGCAGTTTCTCTCCCTTGTTCTCCATGCAGAACAGGAGCTCTGAGTGTACAGTGCCAATGTAAATGTGTTCCCGCTTGCTCTGCAGGCTGGTCTCCTGGCTATCATGGCTCAGCTGGGATGCTACGTGCCTGCCGAGGCCTGCAGGCTCACCCCTATCGACAGAGTGTTCACCAGGCTCGGTGCCTCAGACAGGATCATGTCCGGTGAGTCACTGAAATCCATCTCTCCAGAGCGCTTGTGCTGCCATCTGTGTTCGTCCTCTATTGGTTTTGAAACGCATTAGGCTCACTTTAAACCTGAGGAGTATCTTTATGGATACTGTGCAGCTGGTTGCATTCTGCTTGTACAGGGATCTGAGAGTTCTGGAGCAGGGCAGTGTGCACAGGTGGCTGCTGGGCAGGAGTGGAGTTTGTACCATTCCTGTAAGGACTGGAATTCCCTTAGAATCATAGAATCGTGGAATCATAAAGGTTGGAAAACACTTCTAAGGTCATCCAGTCCCATCCCACTGTGCTTACTAAACCATGTCCTGAAAAACCACATTTGTGGGATGATTACTCCACCACTGCCCTGGGCAGCATTTGCCAGTGCTTCACCACTCTTTCTGTGAAGAGATTTTCTCTGATATCCAATCTAAACCTTCCCTGGTGCAACTTGAGGCCATTTCCTCTTGTCCTGTCACTTCTTGCTTGGGAGAAGAAACCAGCACCTACCTCACTCTAAACTCCTTTCAGGGAGCTGTAGAAAGCAAAGAAGTCTCCCCTCAGCCTCCTCTTCTCTAGGCTAAACAACCCCAGGTTCCTCAGCCGCTCCCATAACCCCTGTGCTCCAGCCCCTTCCCCAGCAATGTTCCCCTTCTTCGGATGCAATCTACCTCCTCACTGTCTTTCTTGTAGTGAGGGGCCCAAAAGAACCCAGGATTCAAGGTGCAGTCCCACCAGCACTGAGTCCAGGGGGACGATTCCTGCTCTGGTCCCATTTCCTTATTTCATTTGGGATCCCTGCCTTACATCTGAAACCCGGGTTCTTCAGATGATGGAGAGAGGCAAGTTTCCCCCTTGGAAGCAATAGCTGACCGTGCCTGGAGTATTGAATTTCTTCTGTGGAGAGGAAGACGGAAACGGAGGATGACACAACTGGAATGGGAAGTTCTGTGGTGGTGGGCAAAGCGTTGTGGGGTAGGAAACCCTGGGATGTTTGGTGGGCAGAGTGATTGTAGTGCAGCTCATTGAGGGAGAGTGTGGATGTTCTCTGCTCTTCCTGCTAACAAGTGCAGAGCAGCAACTGTGATTCTGCTTCGGAAGCTGTCAGCCTCTGGCCTGGACAGGCGGACAGTCTCCTGGGTGGAAAACTGGTTGGTTGTCCGGGCCCAGAGAGTGGTGGGAAATAGTGTTAAATCCAGCTGGAGGCCAGTTACAAGTGGGGTCCCCCAGGGCTCAGTGCTGGGTCCAGCCCTGTTCAATGTCTTCATCAATGACCTGGATTAAGGCATTGAGTGCACCCTTAGCAAGTTTGCAGATGACACTAAGCTGGGTGGAAGCGTGGATCTGCTGGAGGGTAGG